>WHPZ01567674.1:0-25483 GCA_016617965.1 Macrosiphum rosae
CCCCCCCCTTTTTTCCCCTCTTTATTTCTAGTTTTTATTTTTTTAGTTTTTACAATTGTAGAATTTAGATGGCATGTTAGATAGCAAAAAATGTTAGATGGCAAATAAGATTCGAGTGGGCGAGTGAATTAATTTCACTGTACAGCATAGGCTTCTTAATAAACAAATTATATAGATACACTGTACCACGTCATGATAAATTAATTTAAGTAGGTTGGTACGGAAAATATATTGATATACAATTTTACCTAATTCGCCATAATCAACAAGAAGTAAATTGATATATCTATTATCATCAAAAATTGTTTTCACAATTTCGATTTTTTTTTTGATTTTTTGACCTTGCGATAAACGCAATGTAAGAAAAAAACATTTATAAGAATAAATGACGAAACATTAAATACCTATTTCAGTCGACACTCCGTATATACAGTAAAGTTGTGTATTTTGTATTGTGTTTGTTCTTACTTACAATTACTACATAATATAACACCATGTCATTAAGACGGTGAACTGTGAACATTATTCTCAACTATAATAATATATAGCTACACCCAAGACCTCGTGGGAATTGCATGTACGGCACTGATTACTAGTACGATGATATTTATTGAATTACAAAGGCGAGCAATATGTACGATATAATATTTAGTAAACATATTTATTGCATTTTAGATTCTGAGTGAAACGCTGAATGTATTGATTTTACAATGATGTGTTTTTTTTTATTTTTTAAAAGAATTTTTTAAGGAAAAACGGGAATTTTTACACTAAAATTTGTTTTCGAAAAAATCGATTTTGGTTTTTGGTGCAACTCTTAAACAAATTACCGTAGGTACATGACATTTTTTTTTTTTTTTACAAGAATTACACAATCTATACTAATAAGAGCACAATAAGCGTATTTGAAGAGGGTAAACAGGCATGAAGAACGGGGTTAAGAAATCACCCATTAGCAACACTTAGCATGAGCCGCGATTATGTTAATCTATGGACTATGACATTTGACATGACATTTTGACTGAATGTTTATATTAAGTTTTATCTGTTGGGCCAAAAAGTGTAAAAATTTAATACAAGGCTCCTGATATATTGTTACAATAGCAATTGAAAAATATTAAAAATACATATAGGCACAATTTTTTTTATAAGCATTTAAAGATCAAATTTTGACAAAATTTATCAAATTTAAAATTGAAAAATTATTTTGTAGTTAAAAATGTATAAAATTTTCAACTTCTATAGCTAAGGATTGAAAATTTAAAACAAGATTCCACGTAAGTATTTAATTCTGTTACCAAAAAATCTAAAAAATACATAAGCACAGTTAATGCAATTTTAATGAGTCCACTAAGTCCACCGGATATAGATCTTATATATATATAAATAAGTGTAGATTTTGAATACATTTTATAACTCAAGATCCACTAAACCGATTTCGATAAAAATTCACCTAACTAACCTAACCAGGGAATATTAAGATTTATATGTAGATGGTTTCTGTGCAGTTTGTACGCTGTGCGATAAGTGGTTCCGGAGTTAGTGTATTATATTTTGGTTGCTATTAGTTAATGGCATGCTTGTTGATTAGTATTATTATTATTTGTCAATATATAAATATAAAAATGAATGTTTGTGTGTAGATTAGACCTCTGGGAAGAAGATTGGCTAATTTAAAAATGGTTAAATTAGGTTTTTTTTATTCATCTGATATTAGTACGGTTAGGTTAGGTTAGGATTTTGTATTAACTGATTATAATATTAATCCACCATAGGTGGAATACGACAAACTTGGTATAACTTTGATACTTTAGAGTTAAATCATACACTAACGTACATACAGCACGGGGTCCGCGATCTACCGCAGGAAGATTGCCTACCTGATAATGTACTGCAGAGAATCAGAATTTTTATTCCGGGCAACGGAAAAGTTAAGATTAATTTTGAAACCATACACCGAATATTAAATAACGAATTGAACAAAGTTTGAGTCACATAGAGTTGGTACACTTAATGGGTAATTACCAAATGACTTACTGCCTTTGGCTTAAGAGGGCAGTATATACAATAAACATTTTGATTAGGATGTGTTAAATATCCTTTTGACTTTAAATTAACAAGTTCTGCTTCTGGAGACGAACTACTACTTGAATTTTTGAAACCAGCTATACATAATTCACATTTAGTTTTTTCAAGATTTTTCTAGCTATGTATCAGGAAATTATTAATAAAATATTTTTAATTCAAGGTAAAAACGTATAATCGTATAATACGATGGTGGTTCAGTATGGCTATAAGCTTAGCTTCCACTGGATATAGATAGATTATATTTAGCAGCCATTATAATAATAATTATTGCCATTGGCTTAAAATGGTTGCTATTTATTATATTGCCTAGCGACATTTATTATTACATTTATTATATCTAAAATACCGAATCATTTGTTCCATGATATTGAATTCATTTGCAACAGATTTAAGTTAATTTAATATGCCTAACAATAAACGAGCGATATATAGTCCTACGTTTCAAGCACGAAAGTAGCGAGAAACAAGCCATGGAAACAGATGAGCAACGAGAAGCCAGATTGAACATCGACCGCGAACTCAAGTCTCTGGCCCGTTCATCTGAGACAGACGAGCAACGAGATGCAAGATTGAGGACCA
Source organism: Macrosiphum rosae (assembly GCA_016617965.1). Classification (NCBI taxonomy): domain Eukaryota; kingdom Metazoa; phylum Arthropoda; class Insecta; order Hemiptera; family Aphididae; genus Macrosiphum; species Macrosiphum rosae. The sequence continues at coordinate 2,668 of WHPZ01567674.1, forward strand.
TGCAAGTGATTACTGGCGCAACGAATAACTTGAGGGATAATTACATGCCAACATTCAAAGTGCAAGGTCAAATCTATCATCGAGCTGGATCATTACTACCACTGTCAGATATGGATCATAAATATCTCCAAATTTATTTCACGGGAAACACTGATGGCCAAATCGATTAACGTTGTAAACGCAATGCGGGCACGAGACGAGAAATTGTCGCTGCATTAAAATCTCTATTCGATCAACACAACGAATTGATCCGATTGTTTAGAAATGCCCTTCACCAAATGCCAGCTGATGACTACATAGTTGTAATTAGAACAGACAAAACACCTCTCGGTCAACATGAAAGACAATACAATGCATCAACAATTGATGAAGTGGCTATCATTATAGTTGGTGAAGAATTCAACTCACGTGATATAATTCTACATCGCAGAAATGGAAACGTTCAGCGAGTCGCAGAAACACATCGCTCATACGACGGATTGCAATATCCGATTTTATTTTGGCAAGGTGAAGATGGATATCATTTCAACATCAAACTGATAAATCCACAAACAGATGAGGAAACGAATAAGAAAGTCAGTGCCATGAATAAATACTATTGGTATTTATACTATGGTATTACAATAGTAATACTATTCATATCGCTTGATGATTCATGAAGGCGCTGAAAATCATATCTTGAAATGTAGACAATTGTTTCATCAATATATTGTCGATATGTATGCGAAATCGAAGCCGAACGTCTACTCTACATTCACTTGAATCAAACCACGCTGCGAAACATCAATCCACCACGACTCTGCAATGGTACCAGGCTTTCGGTAAAAAAATTGATGAACAACATTATCGAAGCTACAATTTTAAACTTAAAGTTTAGAGGTGAAGATGTACTGTGGCCTTAAATCCCAATAGTTCCTACAGATATGCCATTCGAATACGTTTGCAGTACCCTGTGCGATCGCTTTTGCAATGACCATCAACAAAGCACAGGAACAATCGCTACAAGTGTGTGGACTGAATTTTAAAAATCCATGATTCTCACATGGACAGCTGTAGGTCGCCTGCTCCCGTGTCGGAAGACCGGCTGATTTATTTGTGTTTCCCACCAGACGGGAAAACGAAAAATATTGTGTATCCACAAGCACTTCTGTAGATGGCATTCAATCGAAAACAGTGCACGAATATTGGGTATTAAATTTTCATATAAAGGCTAAAATATACTAAGTCATAATGTAACGTGTTCCGGTCTTCCGACGCGGGTGCAGGCCACATACGGACAGACAGACAAATAGAAAACCTATTTTTATTTGCAACAAAGTGCACGTGATCAGCTAGTGTTCACATAAAACTAAATTGACACACAAATCAAGTTATTTATTCGATTCTGTTTAGAAACGTAAGATACAAACATGGCTAGACTTTCTAATTCCATGTTCTCTTTATCAAGAACATGACATAAATATAACATCGTGTTTAAATGCGTTTTTACAATAAAAGTACCATGGTGAAGTTTGTCAAGATGATATCAGTGAAAATATACCAATTGAAGAAAGTTGGACTGTCCAACAACAAACACTCATGTGGAATGAAGACCAATTCTTACATCTTGCACCAGCTGAAGGAAAAATTCCTCGCAGTTTATTATTTGATGAAAATGCCGATCAGCTATCACTTTCCTACCATTTATCTTGGTGAATTTCGAACTTTTCGTGATGGAGCGTTAATGCAACACCATTCATCATTGCATCTATTGAATTGAGAAGATCCGATCGAAGTAGTACTACACCTCATCATTTGTTATATATGGCAATGAAAATGATGTGATTGAAAGTTCGTGATGCACTTACAATTGCATTTAAACATATTAGTAACGACACCAAAATTACTAAGGAAAAAATCCTGGACGAACATTTTACTAACGGTTGTGTAGAAGCTAATCTAGCTTTCTTGAGATCAGCTTCTTTTGCAATGATTAGGCAACTAGGTAAACCAACAGTATTTCTTACTGTAAGTGCTAATGAAATTGGTTGGGACTGGTTGCTGCAAAACATATACAAATTAAAAAAATAATGGCACCTCGTTATCGGAAGAACTTCTTGAGGGACTGCACTATCTTGAGAATTCAAAACTAATAAGTATGAAGATTCTGTGACTTATGTCGTATATTTCAACAAAATTGTAAACGTTCTAATTGATATTCTGAAAGTACCAAAGTATAGCCCATTTGGCCAACATTACGTCACCCATTATTTTAAAAGAATCAAGTTTTAACAAAGAGGAAGTCCACATGCTCACATTTTACTGTGGTTGACAAATGCTCTCTCTAATACTGGTGGTGATAATACAGCAGATGCGATAAAATTGATTGATAATATAATATCTGTATCGGAAAATTAAGCCTCCAATATCATTAAACTGAAAACACTCAAACACACATTTACATGCTATAATAACGTAGTTAAAAATAGAAAAAAATGCCGATCTGAATCACTTTTCATGCCCAGTCGCTTAACTATCATATACATATATTCACACCGATTCAAAAAGAAGAGGCCGGATTTTAAACTTATAAAATACTTTACAAGAAAATCAGAGAAAATCTTGAACACAAAGATTATCCTGATATTGATACATTTTATCAAAAACACAATATAACTTCTGACGATGATAACCAAGAGTATTTTTAAAACATCTGCCATCACAAAAGTGGCACAATCCGTTCAGTATTATGAAATCCAATATGGACATTCAATGTATTACTGATGAGTACTCCTATGCAAATTACGTTTCTACGTACGTCAATAAAAGTAACAGAGGTATCAGCCATCTACTAAGAGTAATTCTTCAAACCACGGATAAACATCTGGAATTTGACATTGTTGATATAACAGGACATCTTGGTGTCAATATGCTTAATAGCGTAGAAATTACACCAAGAAGCTACATAGTGTTTATTGCGAGAACCGATGTCAAAAAGTTCAGAAGTAATTGTATCAATTCTAACAGTCTGGCTAAATGAACGACAACGAGCACGAAAAACCAACAAAGATCTTGTAGGAATGGATCCTATTTCAACTTATATATGGAAAGAAAATTGGTTCGATAAATATGAAAAAAGGCACAATGACTTGAATAACATTACGCTAGCTCAATTTGTCACTAACTACACGGTTAGTACAAATCGTACATACAGAAAAAGAAAGCAGGCTCGTTTTATTCGTTATAGAAATTATGACATGAGTCAAGACTTGAACGAATACAAAAGAGAAATGGTCACTTTTTACGTCCCATTCAGAAACGAAGATTAAGCAATTCTTGCCGAGGCAAAGTTCATGGGTATATATGACAGTCAAGAACAATTAATTCTTGAACGTCATAAAGAATTCCAAGGTTCTCTAGATATTGAAAAAACCATTGAGCTTTGTAAAAAATCATGTCATGAAGACGGAGATTTTGAAGATGAATCACATGAGGTAGGCATATTGTTCCCAGAGGGAATTTTAATTTTCATTTGAAGAATTGAAAAAAACATCTTATATATAAAAATCCCGTGTCACGTCTTTGTCCGGAATAAACTACGAAACTACTGGACCGATGTTGATGAAATTTTTACAATATGTGTAATTTGGCCGAACTTAAAAGATAGGCTAATTTTAAAATTGAGAGGATCAACCCGGGAGGTACTAAAACGGTTAGTAAATTTAACAGTATAATAATAAACCGTCTATAGAACAGCTTCAATACATAAAAAAACCGATTAAGTTGGTAACCCTTACAACAAACTAAAATTAATTAAATATTGACACTTTATATTTCGTACTTCAATCTTTATAGGCGTTACTATTATAGGTACGGGTTACATAGGAGATTTTAAATGCTGCCTACAGTTTGACCAAACTATGTCCCATTTTTGCCAAAATGAGCTATAAACTTAACCATGAAAAAAACGTAATAATAATAATTATTATTATTAAATATTTAAAAATTAAAATTTTAATACTTATAAAATATTTTATCTATACATAGAAAATCATATCCATATAAAATCATTAAATTGTTGATACATTTAATGATATAATAAAATAAGTACATAACTGTAACATTTTTAAAAACTATTGTTACATGCACAAGCTATTTTTCAATTTTCATCTATTTTTAATCAGTTTCAATGGGTAAACAATACTTTTTTTAACAAAAATATGCTTAATCATTTTATATGGGAAACCATTACAGTGAAATAGATCAAAAGAAAAAAAGTTAAATTTAACACCTACCTACTCAAATAATTGTAAACGATCCCTACAATCAAAAGATAAAAAACATTTAAAAGTAAATTTGTCTGACTGATGAATTTGTATGGCATATATTTTGACTGTAAATGTATTATTTCGAGTAGAACATAGCTAAGTACCTAATAAGTAATAACTAGTGGTACCTATAGACTAATAGATACAGCGGTTATAGAAAAATGACAACATTAAAAATACAACATATATACCAAGGACGTTACCATAATATAGTTATGTGATTTTTATTTTTTATTAGATATACCGAATTCGTTACCTAATTATTCATTTATTTTCCACATTATTATGTTGTGTTTATTATGTATGTTATGAATTTTTTTCTTTTTTTTTTTTAAAAATTACATTTGTATTTTTATATATTACGTATTCAGCAGTATTATTTTTGGCATTTTAAAACCGAACTCCACAAGAAGAAGAATAGTAAAATGCACTTTTTCTCGATTGTAAGTAACGCCTATGAGCTCTAATATTAATTACTAAAATAACCATAAGCGGTTTTAGGATTTAGATTTTGAAAGGAATTTAATCTCGTACAAATTTTAAACATATTAAACGAGCACGCAGGGTTTCCTACGGTAAATTATTTCACTAAAAGCTGGTTTTTAATAAATCTTGATTATCGAATCAATCCTAAGTGCACCTATCGTTCTATAACTAATTTTAACTACTTTAAGTATAATATTAACGCAAGTAAAACAGAATTTAACTACAACCATACCTTTAGTATAACTTCGACAAGCTGCAGCCATATCTTAATATTGGTTGACTTCACGCATGAAACTTAAAGCGCTAAGTACTGTGTCGGCAGCTATTTTAAGTCATGGAAAAAAATCAAATTAATTGAAAACATTACCTACTTTAATTTAATTTAATTTAAACACTATAATATAAAAACCAAAGTTAAAAAAATTAAAAACTTATTCGATACAATTATTAAAAAAAATCGCTATCGAGATATTACAATATAAATAAACTAATTTTATTCGATTTTACAAAGTGTTTATCGTCGTAAAAAATAAACAATATATTCACCAGCTTCATATTATAATAATAACAATGTTTATAGCCAGCATAGTCTTAATAATATAATAATAATAATATGTTTATTTAGATATCAGCCAAGACAGTATAATATCAACTTTATATACGACTTAGAGCTTAATGCTTATACATATCATAATATATTAATAATAATAGTTACAAACTATAGTTTATACTAATTGACGAATAATAAAAAAAAAAATAGAATACTACAATAAATTTGTAAATGAATTATGAACATAACATTATAACAAAAGTGAATGTTATTTAAAAACCAACATTTTTTTAAATTTAAAGTAAGTATATAAGTAATCAATTAACACGGATTTTGTTTTAAATTTAGTGATATCAATATTTGATTTCCTATACACAGGTATATTATTAAATTAACAGTATTACATTTTCAAAAATGTTTGTTTACATATTTTATACAGTTTAAATTACTTTAAGTTTTTAATCAAGTATTGTAAGAATCAAAAAATGTAATCAAAATGTAAACATTGTTACATCAGTTTTAAACAAATGTAGTAGGTACGCAACATTCAGTAAACATAGAGTATAAATCTACCACTCAATCTTCTTTTCTATGTACTGGTCCAATTATTTAGAACAACCAATAGTACTTACCTTATGAAATACGTGATAATACAAATTTTATGTTATATTAAACTAAAATTTAACAAATTGGCTATCTCAATAACACTTTAATACGTTAGTGTTATTTCGAAAAAATCACATAAGATGGCGTAAAATGTATTACAGATTTTAAATTTCAATCGTATTGCAAAAATCTAAGTATAAGACATGTGCAGGCAGGGTCATAATTTTAACCATAGTCGAACGGTGGTGTTGAATCAACAGTTAAAATAATACACAAATTACATGATCCGTATCAGTGGCATATCTACGGGGTAATATGAGGGTCATATCCTCCGCAGGAGACCAAGTTGAACATTTTATAATATTTTAACTACAAAATCATTGTTAAATTTTAAATTTGATAAATATAGGTAAAAATGGATCTTTAAATGCTTTTAAAAAAAATTGTGACTATGTATTTTTAATGGCATTGTAGTATATTAGGATCCTTGTATTATATTTTCAAGCTTTTTTTACCCATCGAATACAATTTTATGACATTTATAGAAAAAAAAAACTAAAAAAATTGAAAAGTTTAAAGTAAAACAATATATACACATATAATATATACATTACTGTACGACTGTACCTACTACAGTTGAAATATCAAATAAATGATTGTGCGATTAAGGATAATTCCATATTTTCCCCTGTATTATAAAAGCTTTTGACAGTTTTCTTATTGGATTGGACTATCGTAAGCGATGGGAGTACACTTTTTAAAAAAATATTTTCGTTTTGAACAATACTATATTGCATTACAATAAATATATATCTACGAAAGACGTATCCGTTTATATTATTTTCCACAGTTTTACAAGCTATTTTATTAGTTTAGTTTGTAACCCTGCAGGCCTTCATTAAACTATTTACAAAATATATTTCCTCATAACTCATTATAATACATTTTCTATTGAGGATTATTAAAAAGCACTATACGTACATTGAAAATAGTTAATCATTAAATTTAAGTTTAAAGAACTGTTGAATAGGTTGTCACTTATTGACTACCTAATAATATAAAAAATAGTACCTACAAGAATATTCAAAAAGAATCATCGTATAATCATCAATTTCATCATTAATCGAATGGTTTAAAAGAGTATTTGTCCCTGAAAAATTACAACTATGTCAAAACAAAACTTTGTTTAATGTAGGTCAAGTATAATTAATATAAATATTATATATCCATTGATTGTTGAAACAATAATGAAACACATTACCCGAATATTTAATGTTTTATTTCTAGTACTAAAGTCACTGTTATTATTACCGATATTGGCCATATTGTATCCGTATTGTTTCAATTTGTTCACAATAATTTGGGAGCTGTAAAAATATTGTGAACACATAAAGGAGCCACGGGATCAGGTGGGGGGGGGGGGCTAGTCCAGAGCCTATAGGGAAATTGCAGGTTAAATTAAATGATTTACCATGATTAATTTAGCCGGTTGTTGAAATCGTTTTCAAGGAATCAACAAGGAAATGATTGTCAGGACTTGCTTTGATGACTTTGATGTTAAATTCTCAGTTAGAATAAAATCAATTTGCGCAATTTTTATTTATATTGTATATGTCATAATTATAACCACCCAGCTCCCTAAAATATGTATAGTTATGGCTATATTAGTCGTGCTATGCTTGAATAGTAATACATTTTGGCAAATAGTGAAAATAATTTGTATACCTATAATCTATATACGCCACTACACGGGATGAAAGATTGAATACTTTTGGGCACTGTTCTAAACAGTATTGAGACTTATCTATAATACTAATTTTTCATTTTATCTTATCTAGATAGGTAGACAAAATTCATCTAAATATTTATACACTTATATGTAAGATAAAAATCACCCTTACCCAGATAAATGTATTTAATTATTTTTATTATTATTATTATTTTGCCATACAATACAATAGGGGTTTAGATTTATAAATAAATAATATTAATACATCATGATTTGTTGGCTTACTATTTAAATGTTTTGACTCTTATTAATAAATTAATTGTGAAACATGAACCATTCATTTCAATAAAATAATTACAATTATCTAAAATATCTATCCAATTTAGTTAAAACAATTTTTTTCATATATCTCTTGATAAAATGTTAATTATCTGGGCTAATTTCACTGGTTCTAAAGGCTAAATCCTTTACGCACCTATTGTAAATTATAATTTATAATATGTATACCACTATACCAGTAGGTATAAGGTACGAAGGGTCGGTGTCGAAAAGAAACGTCTGTTTAAAACTCTTATGCACATTGACAAGTTGACGACCGCAAAACAAATTCAGAAATTAATTTAAAGCAACGTCGGGGATAAATCAAAAAAAAAAAAAAAAAATTACAGAAATTGATTTTCTATATTATAATATAATAATAATAAATAATAATAATCTGCACGTATATCATCGGCGGTTCGTATGGTCCCCGCAACGTGGGAACCGAATTTCGAGCAGACCCGTTTCGTCACGACTTAACAACCGTAGGCGTTTCGATGCGTACGAAAACGATTAGTGTTTTTAATAAAATATTAAAAACTATTATGTTCGGTTCGGCGCTAGGGTCAGTTCTCCGTGTACAAACGACTACTGCACGCAAAGGCGTGCTCCCGACAACCTTGGTGAGGGGGGGGGGGTGAATGGCGGTGGGGTGGGCAGCGTCCGCGTACGTATAATACTCGAGTGACGATAATAACATTATAACGGCGAAACAATACTTATGTTATTGTGATATAAAATAAGGGAGGACCATCGTCGTCGATCTACATTATACATACATATATATATATATTATATGCACATACATAAATATCATATAATTATTATATATACAGGGTGTAACAGGAAGACCTGACAGATGAAATAACTTTTGCTCTAATCAATATTTTTTATACATAATTTGTATTCACTTGCGTTACACCTATAATATATAAAAAAAATTATTTTTATTTTTTAATATACTGAAAATAGAAAATTTTAATTTTGATTAAATCTTTTTTGGATACATTCGAAATTGCCAAGTTGTGAATCTGATTATAAGAATAATTTTGATGGAAAAAACATTTATCTAAGTCAAGTGGTTTATTTTTTAGAATTTTTTTTAAATATTAATATTTGTTTGATGAAATTAATCTGGAAAGCATTAATTTTTTTCAAAATATAATTTTTGGGAATTTGCTAACAAGAGTATAATATATCTTAAATCATTTACTAATCATATAATTTCAACAAATTTTGTCAAACCTTTAAATTGCATCATTTTTTATTTGTCAGGTCTTCCTGTTACACCCTGTATATATCATACATACACACATATACATAGTATATTATATTTATATACACATTGATATTATACGCGCGTCGTATAATATATAAATAATAAGGTCTATAGTAAAACGTTTTATTATTATTTTATTAAATGTACGCGTATGGCGTATAATATATGATATTAAATACAAATGGTATTTTTATCGCTGCAGCGGCGGGTCGCGTGCACGACAAATTATTTCCACGGCGTCCGATGTATTTTATCATACGACGATAATAAATAATAATATTCCTACGTATCTAACATAATATATACACAGTGTATTTAGGTGCACCTCATCGTATAATATACGACGCGTGTATGATATTATAATATCGTATTGTATCCGTATAATATTAAACACATCCGCGGACCGTAGTCAAACGGCAATTAGTCATAGGGGAATATTATTATTATTATTATTATTATTATATACTGTCGTTGTTGTTATGTCGGCCGTTCACAAATAGGCGGTCGCACACGCATACGCATTCAAAGTCGGAACGGTGCCAAATGACCCTTGACGAATTAAAACGAATGCCTCCTCCGCCGCCGCCGCCGCCCGAAATATAATCGATATTTCGCTTCGATTTGACGGCCCGGGACGTATCGCATCCGCAACAGTATAGGTAAATAATATTGTTATTATGTTACATACGAGATATCACGAAATAAATATACCGAAAAAATGATATTATTATGTTCAGTGCGGATGTATAATAATATGTACATACCTCCGAATAAAATATCGTCGTGATGGTGTACATATATATCATTATATGGAGCAACAGAGCAAAATATGTTGATGCTGGTGACTACAGTGAGGGTCTGTTATTGAATGGTCCGTAGGTGTAGGTGGATAGTCTGTAAACCCCGAAAAAGTTTGTAAATTGTTGCTTTTATTTAAACAATTTATAATTAGATGCCCAAAAGTTTAACTTAGCTTAACTAAGTTTCACTTGTTTAACCATAAAACACTGTGCGTCTGTGCTGCTCCTATAGAACCACACTATACGCACTATCTCAATGAACACCACATATTATACATTATATATACCTAATATATATGTTATGAATTTTTTTCAATACCTAATTACAATTAGAACGAAATTGTGAAAAGTTAACGATACAAATATGAAACTAACTATATTTGGTATTGTGCTTACAATAAATTATTCGTACCTAGGTTATTGCTGAACACGTCATATACCTACGTACCTATTATTGGGTTGAAGATTATGTTGAGTATATTTAATTGGTTTAGGTTAACGGCGTATACTATTTATGTGTTAATGCCTTAACGTTTAGATTAATATTAATCACAATTATTACTTGTACACCATTATTTATAGATAAAAAAGACTTTGTTTGATATTAAAGACGTGATATAGTTTTATTACCCAATAAACCAGCAAAACGTATGCAATAAATTAGTTTGATGGTTCTTGCATATTATGCATAATGCATAATATATAATGTATATTGTATATAATATGATGATTTATAAAATATTTTACCGATCATACCTATATAATAATAAATTCTTATACAATGTATGTCACAGAATATTGAATGAACTCGAAAATGCTCAACTGCGTATATTAAAGCAATACATTTAAAAGTCTACATTGGTAAATTATTTACTGCCGTGTATATAATAAATTAGTGTATATAATAAATTAATAAAATAATATTAGGTACCTATGTGATTAGATTGTGTACCTACTTAACATAGACGAATAATATTTTGAAACGTAAGTCGTATATATCTATAACGGTAATATTCACACAGAAAGATAACGTCCTATAGATTAGTGGGGGTGGGGGATTTAGGTATTATAATTTATATCAATTAACTCTAGTTGTTCACAGATTATCAAAAATAACTAGGAATCTATTGTCAAGTTATTTGTTTTTATACAAAACAATTTTTTTTAGTTTTATATGCCAATTTACTTAACTGCGTATATTGTTTGTCCCTATATATTACGCATTTATATAATATATATTAATATAAATAATGGAACATACTATACCTATGTGTGTTATATAAAAACATATAATATTAAAATTTTTGATACACGTTTAATACTGTTTATAGTTTATACCATTTAATAAAATATGAAATCGTTTAAATTATATATTAGATTTATTTAGTTTTTGTAAAAATATATAGAAGTGTTTAGAACATATTTTATATTTTGTGATATTTTGTTATTTATCACATGATTATATTACTATAGCCTATAGGTGTTAAGGATGAGCTTATGACGAGCTTATGACGTGATAATTATTCACCGTTTTACATTACTATAATTGAAAAATAAATTGACTATTTATGAAGACTAGAAGACGATTGTACCTGTATAAAATGATCCGTTAAAAAACATAATAATTTATCAATTTATAAAACATTACGATATCGCAGTCTTCGATTAAAGTTTCAATGATTGCTTTCAAAGAATTAGCAGAATGTCCTTGCTGAATTAAAATATATAATATTTGTATATTATATATATTTTATAGAACGTATTATTTGATAGATAGTGATTTAATGTGTCTTCATGAATTACAAAAAAAAAAATAAAATATTTATATTATTTTTATGGTCTATATACTTTGTACTTGCTGTAAGTATAAAAATAAATACATATCTGATTAATTAATAAAAGTATGAAACTAATCTTTTTTCTGTAATACCTGTTGATTTATTTAATCCGATGAGACGTTTGGTTATCACGAATTGCATTAAAATCAGATATTTTAGTCCATAATAATAAATAATAACTAAAGAACCTTCGATATCGTAAGCTATGAAATTAACTTTAACAACGACTTATGACTTGAGTTGAGTAGGCCTTTCCACTATATCTACATTTTTAATTTTCTTGAACATAACATGTTAGGCATGTATAATCCGTATGACCGTATACCTTCTATTATTAATTTGATTAGGTACCTACGACCTACCCAAACATTTTTTACTTGTTTTTTTTTTAAAAAAGATAATAATTTTATATATATATTTATAGTATAAATGAGAGTATATCTATAGTATTTTATCCTATTCTATTGGATTTTAATTTGTAAATACATTTTTTAATGACATTTATTCTTTTCACTAGGTAACTATATACTTCTAAACTTCTCGTATATTAATAATGCTAAGAACGGCAGTTTCTATAGGGCATAAAGGTACTTTATAGTACTTAATATATAGTTTTAAGACCCCTTTCATATCGTTCTGTTTATTCGTTATTATTATTTATTTACTTATCCGAAAAATGAGATTTGTTTTAAGGTACTTACCTATACTTAAAATATCAGTCCTCTCCAGATTTAAAACTTTGCGAGAGCTTTTGTAAAGGTATTATTTTAGGATTATTGTAAACGTACATTTTTTTATGTTGTAAATGTGTAAGATAGAGACAACACAACGGGTGTCTAGTCAATGGATATAATCAATATTGTTCTGTGCTATAGCGCCAGGCGTAACGTAATATAGAGGTATTGTTTCAGTGAAATTGTGTACAATTTAGACAATTTTTGAAAATTTTAAACTTTTATACATTTATAATTAATAGGTACCTAATTAAATTAATAGGTAATTTACTACTTCAAGTATTCAGTTTTGATGCAAAATAAAAAATTAACATAGGTATGTGATACGAGTATATACTTACACATTATGTATACCTAATTTATAAATATTTAATAAATTATAGCTTATTTATTTAAATAAAGCAAATTAAATATAATATATTTATAAAGTTGATGTGTTTATTATTATGTGCAGGAGTTTAATTTGTTGATTGTATTATGCTCAGTTGTGTTCTGCTTATGTTCTTTTAAGTTTTAAGCACTGTGCAGCTGTAAGGGTGTAAATAAGTTTTCCAAATAACATTAAAACGTAAAGTTTTAATTAACCTTGGTTTCAACCAGCAGAAAGTTCTATTAAATACAATTGTATTACCTACTCGTTGCAAACTTATATTATTTTTAAGCGAGAGTAAAATATTAAATACAATATATAATAATTAATAATATTATATAAACAAAAATAACAATCAAAAATCATTAAAAAAGTTGTTCAAAGTTAAATTAGTTATCCATATTCCATAATATTGAGCTTAGATCACAAAAGTAAAATAAAAAAGTAAATAATAAAATAGGTACCTACATTCAGGTGACAGGTACAATAAGTTTGAGCGGTATAGGACTGTGTGTGTTACTTTGGGCTAAGCTAATTAATTTAAATATAGAAATTACCATTTTTTTATCTTAAATTACCTACATTGAGCACATATACAAATTACATCCGATTAATTAAATTAGACTTCATAATAAAGGTTATCATGGGGGACGGAGTGGCCGAGTCGACTTAGGTTAGGTTAGCGCACATTGGTTCGATACCTCGGCCACGGGTGGCAGTTTTCTTCGGGCAAGTCACGGTGTCCGGAGAACAAGCACCACCATACCCCCCACCCAGGGCATGGCAGAAACCTACGGGTGCCTCATTAGAAATCCTGCCAAAACACAACACACGCGTGTACCAACCTACCCAACCTAAAACCACTCAGTTCCCTCCCCACACCCAATAGCCTATGTTGCCACGGGTTATCCAATAAAAAAAAAAGGTTATCATGCATTTTAAGTTGTAGGGGGAAGGGCTTCCGACAGAATGTTAGATATTCAAGCTTCCCGTATCTCAGTTTCGAATGTAAGGCATTCAGATATGGTAATATGTGTTTGATCGTGAGGATAAATTACTTTTATTCTGTTTGGCATTATTGAAATCTACCTATTATTGCCATTTCGGCTCAGACTATATGAAAATATATTATTATATAATATTATTTTTATAGTATATAATCTGTGACTGCTATACTCTTATTGAAGTCCCTTTATAATTTGTGAATTTAATAAATAAATACAATAAATACCTGTGCATATAGCGTATGGTGACTTTATATTATAATAGCCCCAATAATAATAATATCTGTTCTTTACTTATATGTATATATTTATTAACATATATGGTACTGATCTCAAATAGCCCATCTCGCACGACTCTATGATCAAAACGTATTACTTTATTATTATAGTTCGGCTAGAATAGTGTAACAATTTATCATCATACTTACACTACACAAGCTTGTATATGATTAATTTTCACTTTTTTGTTTCTGTATTCTGTGTAAAATTCAGAATTTAGGCTGCAACAGCCAACATCTGCAGCCCTAACCGGAAGACTGCGTGTTGACTTTATTTGTTGGCTACTGTTTTTAGATATTTTTACAACCTATATAGGTACTGTTTTACTATTGTACTGATGGGTTAGATAAATCATAATATTATTATCGTCGATCCACAAGGGTTAAGGTTTTTGCTATTGTTATTATATTTATTTGTGAACTACTGATTACTATATTGTTTTACAGTAGGTAAGTAGTATTAGTATAACAGAAAAGAAAAATACCATTGTCGAAATTTTTAATAGATTACAAGAGTAGGTAGGTACACACAAACGCCAACGGGCAATGGCCTACTTATATACATTGACAAAAACAATTATACTGCACCCACGTTAGTCATCAGAATAATTAACACGAAAATCTCGAACACTAATTCTGATTGAACTGCTTACTCGGTTACACCCATTAAACTAAATAGGTACATATAATTGTAACCAGTGAAAAAAAAATGGATTTAGTATTTTGTTACATATCTTACGTACTTTTTACACAACGTAGTTGAACACGTACATTACGATTTAAACAGAATGTACCTAATATCATTGATTATACATAGTAATTTGCATAGGTAATACTTGAGTTCCAACATGGAAAAAAAGGTGGGCAGTGGGTGTCGCTCTGCTGTACAGTAGGTTACAAGTAGGTCACTGTATAATGGATGATATTAAATTTGAATTCAACGATATAATATCATTGTATAAGAAAAACGATTCTGAGCGGAAACGGTATGTCAGTCTAGGTATAAGACATATTATACACAAATCTATGTACTAAACCAAAATTTGACCTATAATAGGTACCTATAATAAATTCCAAATTAATCATATTACAATAACATTAGGTACTTATAACGCGTTATACATCAACAAAAACCATGATACTATCATAGATATATAATAGTACACTTTAGAAGTTTCCAGTACCCACGTATAATATTACTCAATCACAACAAAATAACTAAAATAGTTGTTCTAGGTTTTTTAATATGTAATTTCGTCCAAATTTGAATTTAAAATGTCTTTAAATGCTTATAAAAAAAACTGTGCCTATGTATTTTTAATATTTTTCAACTGATATTTTAACAATATATCAGGAGCCTTGTATTAAATTTTTACACTTTTTGGCCCAACAGATACCTTCTTGGAGAGGAATATATTTAGAATAGTATATAAATATTAATAATAATATTTTTAAAGTAATAACAAGTTATATTTTAATAGTCCTTCGCTATTTAATTATTTGGTTCATCACTCTTTGTTTCTTTTATGAAATAATTCCTCAGCAAGTATCTAAATAAATTATTGAAACAAAATAAGTTTGCTTAAATTCAATATACTTAGCATTTATTGATGATATCACATCTTTATAGTGCTTAAAGAACTTATATTTTTTTTAATTAGCCATTTTTACACGTAGTTAACGAAGGGTTTTTGTTGTGATAATATTATTATCGTATATTAATAAAAAGAATATAGATACATTGCCGATTTAAAAAATCTATAAAAAATATGATTGCCACGCCGCCACGGGTACCTAAGTGTATGAAATATATATAATTTGTTTCTGTGCTTCACAGCTAGTATTCAGTATACCTAATCAGTTATAAGTACCTATTTGTTACAACGAATTTTACGTATTTATGGATCATTTATAAATTATAATACATTATAAAAGGCTCAACGTACTTTTTATTTAATAGATTAACTTAACCGATCAATAGATCAATAATATGTCAAATATTGCAGCACTGGAGACTTCGCCCGAATTCAAGATCCAGTCCGTGAACGAAAATTATTTCGATTGCTCCTGGCGAATCGAGCGAAAACGTTGCAGGAATCTCGAGATAACAAGAGTTCTCAGGCGCAAAGGCGATATAAATCGACGCCTAATTTGTCTATGCGATTTAACTCCGCAGACCATGTATCAGATATCGAGATACCTTCCGTCGCATCCATGGTGGAATTGCAAGTTTCAACACCGTCCACCGAGTTGTCAGTATCGACTCCTGCCACTAAAGAAGTGGCGAGGCGCCGTCTGCAGACGTCTCGTCATCTTTGCCTGCGCACATGTTCAGCCGGTCGAAGCCGACCTGCTGCAGTCAAGGCCTCCAATGAACGACATGGCAGCACAGCAGTTAGACGGTGCCGAGTCTAAAAACAGATAGACGAAACCGTCGGTCCACCAGGAAAATAGCATACAGGATATGGTGGTAACCCGCGGCGGCTGCAGTGATGCAGTCACGAACCCGACGGCAACCGCGGAAATGCCGCTCTCTGTGGAGCCGGACGAAGAGATTCGTCGGGCGAATGCTTTTGTTGCCGAGCTAAATAGGCATAGACCGCAATATGTGTATGGTGCACCAACTAGATTCACTTTTCTATCAGAAAAGATGTTGATGTCGAAAATCAGAGCATTTTAACTATATGCTACGCTCAGAATCTAAAATGGCACATTCTCCAAAATGTCAATGAAAGTGACCATGGCAAGAGCTGTATTCAGAATATTGTCATTGATACTTCATCGGGCAGAATATTTTATTCGACCAACTTTACTCTCTCATTTCCAATAAGACACGATCACTTTTAACTCCAAATCAATGATGTTTAAGATAGTAGTTAATGGTTTGTTAAAATAATATATAATATGTAAAATATTTATTTGTCTTGTAGAATTAAAGTGTTATTAAAGAAATAAGAAAGATGAAAATAAATATGAATTTATATTTATTCGAAGTATACTGTAATAATATTATGATTTGCAATTAATTTTAGTTATTTATTTTATCCACTTATTAAATAATATTACTTACTTACTATTAATATTGTTAAACAGAATACAATTATTAAGAACTAATAAAATGTAATTTATATTTTATGTCATTCAAATTAATTAGCTTAATTCAAAGTTACACACACATTCGTTCAGAAACCTGCTATATCTGTAACTGTTTTATTAATTACATTTCCAGCTATAAGAAAAATAAAAATCCATAGGTACTCACATTTATTTTTAGGATCAGTATAATATTTTTTTTTTTTTTTTTTGATGATGCACTAAAAATAATTTAGATAAAATCAATTAAAATGAGAAACAATTCAAGAATATGATACTATAAAAAAATGTAATTTATCTAGTTAGGTATATATTTGATCTTAGATGACAATCAGATACCGATTTTCTAATATAATGCTATAAGATAAATATACAGTATAGTTTTTATCTAGATAACACAGATTACCTACTGCTCAAACTGCAGCGGTTTTCTGTTTATTTTGTTACCTAAGTTATACTTTAATAACCATGTTTATTCTACATTTCTACTATTATAAATACTTTAGTTAACACTTTACCAGCTTATTACTCAATTTTAATTAATCTATTGATTTAGATTCAGTAAATTATAATTTTAATAACTAACAATATTATTAAATTAATATTTAATGGGAAAAATGGTTTATTAACTTATATGATAATTTAATTTTATCTAGGAATAAATCATTTTTCTGAAAAGAATTACAAAATAATATATCTATGTATAAATAGTATAATAATAATGTATGCCTATAATTATTTCATTGTAACCCTATGGGGATAAGTTCGAATTCAGGACGATCCTGTACATAGTATACTCATAATACTTAAAGGGTGTTTGAGCTCCATACCATATTAACACGGTTTGCGTTTATTAATTATTATTATTAATAATGTTGTTAATCGTAATTTACCCACAACGGAAAGACACGTAACTGCCAATAAATACTCACGCGTGTACGTGTGTAGGTATGCGATGCAAGCAAGAAGGCGTACTTGGGACCTTATAGGTATTATTGTCTAAAGTACCTATAGGCTACAGGTACCTACTAGTACCTATAGTAGTACCGTACTACTCGAGTGTAAATATTTAATATATTTTGCTTATACTATAATTTATATCTATACGGTTTATACCACGGTCTGTATAATATTATATACACGAACATGCACTGATGTTACCTGAAAGCTGTGTATAATAATGTACAATATGTGATGTGTTACGTGACGTTTAAGGGTTGTTCGTGTGGGGGGATCGCAGAAGTGGAGGATAGATGTGTGAGATTCACCAGCTATATATATATATGTAATATACTAATATCTCCGAGGAGTGGCGCACGCGCGTGTCGTCATCTCTCCTGCCATATGGTCCTGCACCCCTTGTACACCACCACCGCAGCACAGCGTTCGGGTCCCCTCGGAAACTTCATCGAGTAACCTGGTCGCGTTTGTGGTGACATCCATCACACACGCATCAGCCACACTTAGGTACCTATATAATCCAGCAGATGATTTTTATCTTCGTTCCCTGTCTTGGCGGAAAGCTGTATAGCAGTGAGAGATTTGCCGATTTGCCACGTTTGCGGGATCTGCGAGACGACGACGACATATTATAGTTTCCCCGTAGGTGTACAGTATACACTATACACTTACGCACTCACATACGTTTATGTATAAGTATAATGTATTTACTTAGATATAGGTACCAGTTATATATATATATATATATATGTATATATATAGCGACCCCATTGCCACTTGCAGCGGAAACATTATATACCGTCATTTATATAAGCGCAAATAGCGTTTGAGATTTTAGGGGGAGGGGGGCTAAAGCCCTAATACAATAATATTGAATGGGTTTAATAAAAAATTTATGAAATGTTGGGGGTGGGGGGTTAGCCCCTAAAGGTCTTCCTCCTATTTACGTTTATGCCGTCATAAGATTTTTTTAATAATAATTGTTGAATGCTGCAGTACAGTACCTATCTGTTATATTATTATATTTATGATTAGAAATTACAAAATCGATTTGATCTTTCGTGCAACTATATTGTAATTATAAGTGCACTTGATGATTCTAGCTCGGAGGTTTCATATATTGTAAAAGTCAAACATCAAGCGATATTTCTATGCAGTTCTGTGAGTATTTAAGCAGGATTGGTACAGCGTATATATCGTTGAGAGAATAATTATCAAAAACTTTTGATTTCAAAACAATTTATTGCAGTATGTAAGAAAACATAATTATACTAAAGTTTGACTGTGTAAATATTATTATCATGGCAAGAATTATGTTCCGAGAAAAAAAAAATATTTAAAAAAATGACTTTTTGATATAGTTGCTAAAAATTAGATAGTTATCCAAAATGTATACCTATAAGAAATAAGAATAAATAATAATAAATAATATATTAACATAATCTGAAGTATAATAATTACTGTATAACTTTTTCGGTTATAATAAATGTAAAGTTATATCCCCTAGACTCACCGTTCACCCCACAGAAGTCGCGCTGCAGGGTGATTTATAACAGAATTTTTGAAGACAAGACTGTAATCATTCCCACAAACGTATCTGAAATTAATACAAAATGTGTTTAAGTATATAATATATATATATATTTTTTTTTTATCAAAACCTCCGGTTTCTGCAGTGTTGCTAAATCCCAGTGTATTTCCCGTTCGAGAAAAATGCGATTTTAATAGGTGTTTATGCTGCGATCTACCATCACTAGAGAATAAATTTTTTTTTATACAATTATTATTATTATAATATAGCGACCGAGCAGCGGGTTGTAAAAAAACGAAGCTCTATTTACCTATAAATTACTTCGTACTTATAATGTTAAGTGAGCGGCTTACATCGTAAGACCTGTGAGTGTGCATCTATATTTTGTACTCTGAATTTTCTATATTATATTATAGCGTTGCGATGTTTTGAGCTCAACGGTGTTCCGAGTTTGAATTTTAATATCATATATCGGTACGTTATTATGCGAGCATATAATAAAAAGTGCAAACGGGTCTGCAGCCAAATATTGTAATAATTGATGGTACCTATATGTGGCTATGTATGTATAGTACGCGATCGAGTGGCTATTCAATGACAACGGTCGGATAGGTTAGCGAAGGGTGTAACTGTGTAAGAGAGGTGAAAGGGCGGGAGGATGATTAGGGATGGGCAAGTAGGGGGTGAAGTGTACATATATGTGTGAGTGTGTGTGGGTGGACGAGGAGTTTCGGTGTTTGGTTTATATATGTTACTTAATTACGAAGATAAACAAGAGGAGTGATGAGCGGGTGGTGGCTGAAGGTGTGTGTGGGGCCGGTCCGGGTGGTACAACGTGGTTGAGGGGAGGCGCATGGTGCGAAGGGAACCGAAGCCAATTACACGATAACGCGACAATAGACGGCGGCCGGAGGGGTGGGCGCGTGTTGTATATAGGGATAATCAAAATGCCACCACCGCCCGGTCCATGGACGACGAGGGTAAAGCGAATAAATCAGCCCGGAGACATGATTTTCCCCGCCACCAACAGCCCCCTCTACGCCGTCCAGTTGCTCGTAAGTCCCGAAGGAATCGTTAAGTCTGACCGGCAGATGGCGCTCTTATACGTGATCGGATGATTCGGATGTAATAATACGACTGGACCGCCCCAGCCTAAACATTATATTATTAGGTATATACAATATTACATCTGTAGAGGTACCTATACCTATTGGCTATTACCTATAAATAATGAAGCTCGGAGACGTATCTATTGATGCTAGAATAAAAAATTTTCATCAAAATAGGTAGCTAGGTGATCTAAAAAAATGTTATTTATTACGGAACCTGAAAAATAAAGATGGTAATGGTTTATTTCGGGAAGGTGAAAATCGTACGTCTCTTCAAATCACATTTTTTTTTAGCCGATTACTTTGTGCAATATTGAGCCGAATACTTCCCAATCAATCTCATCTGATACCAACGGATTTGTACATGGCAGCAGAGGATCAACTGTACAAAGAAAAGAAGCAGATTTTACTGTTATACTATCATAACCGTTTATGTGACTAGAAAGTACGTTGAGAAATATACTTATAGGCGAATAAATTGGAATATAGTGCTTGAAAGAATGGTTAGAAACTTGAAATAGTTCAAAATTACAACAGTACTTATGTCGCATGTCGGCGGCGGTGGTGATTAGCGCACGCCAAAAATAATATAATAAAAATGCATGATTTGCAGTTACAAAATACCGAATAACAAAGTTGCGGCCCTTGGTATGAAATAATAATGGGTGTCAAATTCGTGCCTATTGAATATAATATCGTCCGTATGGCGATTAGCACACTGCTGGCTGATAGCAATCATATAGCTATATCAATTATTATACAAAGGTGATTTTCTAGGTGGCGATTCGCGAGCCCACTACAAAATATATTAATATTACCAGGTGAAAGTATAAAACGCAATTTTTGTAACGCACATACAATGAAACGGCGATTTGCGCTCGTATAGGACTGCGTTAGTATACAAATTACATTAATTTACGACGATTTGCGCACTTAAAAATAATATGTGAAGTCGCGTTGACCGTGTGTCGCGAACTACAAGAGACCTGAGCTGGTGTTAATTATTTATCGTTCCAGCGAGACGGCGGCGCGAACAGAAACAGTATAATATTATTGATTGCCCATACTCCATAGTGGAGTTATTGCGTATTTGCGTGTCCATTAAAGGCACCGTTTATTTTCTCACCAAGTATACAAGACGTTTTACGATTTTTGCTGACCATAATATGACTCAATTTCATGTTATACGTCTATGATCATGACTGGCATTATTGTGTACCTTTTATTGACTAAACTGATTTATCAAAAATAAATAAGTAGGTACCTTCCATTCAAATAATCACATCCATTATGTGAGACTATAAACGTTCACATTTCATTCACGATAAAAAAAATTCAATTAATCTGCAGCTTCAGCATTATATTACAGTGTAACCTTTAAATACTGTACACTCTTGGGAATGATGAAATGTATCGTTGTCTACTATTCAAGGGGGCCAGTGCAGGGTGGGTTCTGCTGGCTATGTCCCCCCTGTTATTTTAGTTAATATTATTTTATCGTCGTTTGTCAAAAAAACGACATGTGTCGTATTAGGTATATTTTTGACTTTTTATTTTGCTCCTCTCCCCTCCAGTTACTTCTACCCTTTCCGCTATTCAGAGGGTTCATTTTATAGATAGTTTGTAGTTTGTTTCCAAAAGTAGTCCACTATTTGCAGGTGTCCGTTTAGTGAAGAATCGCTGTGTTATGTTTGTTGGGTAGGTATGCATTGTGGAAATGAGAGCGAATACTCTTAGAATTACCTATACGTACTAGGGTTGACAGTTTTTCCGGTATACCGTATGTGTTCAAATACCACTACAATACCCTAATATACCGTAATA
>WHPZ01567678.1:0-12543 GCA_016617965.1 Macrosiphum rosae
TGTTGATGTATAACGCGTTATAAGTACCTAATGGATATTGTGATATGATTAATTTGGAATTTATTATAGGTACCTATTATAGGTTAAATTTTGGTTTAGTACCATATAGATATGTATATAATATGTCTTATAGGTACCTAGACTGACATACCGTCTCCGCTTAGAATCGTTTTTCTTATACAATGATATTATATCGTTGAATTCAAATTTAATATCATCCATTATACAGTGACCCACTTGTAACCTACTGTACAGCAGAGCGACACCCACTTGCCCACCTTTTTTCCAAATTAGTTTAGAATAAATTACCATTGGAGCTAATGTTTTGAGGAAAATGTGGTTAGGTAGGTAGGCACTAGAGGTACCTACTAACTAGAGTCTAGAATAAAATATATTTTTTAGAACAAGGGCATTGATTAAATATAATTTAAAAGTTAAACATCTAGTTCATGAAATTCGTAATACTAAAATAAAAAAATAATTATTTCATACAATATTTGAAAAAATAAATATTAAAAGTTACAACCATAGATTAATTTTTTTTACATCAAAACCATATTATGAACCATAAATAATGTCGCCAAATGTGTACCACATCAGTCCACATGTCCCCATATCAATTTTAACATTATGTAAAATATACTAATATGTTAGTACGATTTTGGAAAATGAATTGGTTGTATAATAAATTAAATTAAACTTTTTTGATTTAAAATAAAATCAATTTAAAATCGGATACAACCACCGCTTATTTATCTAAAACGTATGAAAAATACGTGTGCTGCCATTCAGATCCACTTAATTAACTTTGAAACAACTATTTTGTGGAAAAAAGGGTAGTTTTCCCCTTGGTTACACCCCCGATTTAGGAAGCTATCTTAAATCGTAGAGTCGTATGTACACCAAAAAAATTGACGAAATCTAAATTTCGTTACGAAATTTTCGTATAGGTGGTTCAGTGGTTGTATCCTTCGACCATATAAACTAAGTATATATAAAACTTAGTTGATATGGTCGAAGACTCTATGTCAGTCACTTGTTTCTTATCTCAACATTTTCAGTTATCTGTTATCATTACTTTTGGGTGCAGTACGCAACGCCATCTATAATAACGGTTTTAACTTTTAAGTTAATTTACCATTGTGCGGCAATGCGGCATATTTTGTGCCATTGTATTGTTGCTTGTTGGTTTTTTAAATTTCAAACTGTAAGCAATTCATCAAAACATCTTGTATTATAGTCTAATTAGTAATTACCTTTATATAAGAAATAACTTCAAGTTAAGTAATGGCGTTGCAATGTTCCTGTTCTGTGGAATGGTCAAACGCTCAAGGCGTTGTATTGAGACGTTTCAAGTCATTGACGACCAAACTGGTATTGACTCGCAACGATTTTCGAGACATTTTCATTGATGTATCAGCCGACAAAGGTGTAGTTCACCGTTTAGCATTGAAAGACATAGCAGTACACAAACGCTTTGCCAGCGATGGCAAAGCAACAATCCATTTTAAAACTGATAAGGTCATGATGATGATTTCAAATGCTCCTGTCTCACAATTGGCAGAATTTCTAAAGACCCTTTTTGTCAAGGTGACAGGACGTAAGGAATCGCCTCAGGTATGTCATATAATATACAGTGTAACTGTAGCATAATGAGAGTACTGTGTATTTTATTTACCGCTATATATAATTTTAGGTTAAAATCAGGGATCGACTTTTAGCTGTTAAAAGTGGTTCTACTGAAGAAATCAGTCCCATAAATGTTAAGGATATTGGACGTGTTGATCTCAAATTAGAAGGTCCAAGTATGAAAAAAAAAAAATTGAACGATGAATTGATGAACCAAAGTGTCAAGAAAAGTTATTTAGTTAATTTAAAAGATAAACTAACTGATGAACAACGAGAGGTAGTTGAAGCTGTTAATACCAATAATAACATATTTTTTACTGGTAAGTATTATATCATTATTGTATACATTAAAATTTAAGTATTATTCTTAATGTTAAACTAGTTGCTGAAAACAAATAATATAAGGAAGTTAGTTCATACCACATCCTAGTACCTACATTTTTTTTTTATTTATTTAATAAATAATACATTTACAATAAGTATATTAATTATTTAATTTACCCCATTAAGCAGAGCTTGTGACGAGGCAAATGATTTGTTAGTATACAATAAAATCTATATAATATTTAAAATTTACAATATTTATAAAACTTATATCCTAAATAGTATACCACTATCTTACACTTACAGTTAAAGTTCAAGTAACAACCAATTTACAATAGTTTATTTTTTTTTTTGAAATTATAATTATTATTATTTAGGTACATTATTAACAATATTTTTTTTTTAATCAAATTAATTGGACATAAATAATCTATAAACTTTTTCCCTATATTTTTTTTGTGTAATTAACATGCAAGTTATATGCCCTATTTTCTCTTTTATTGACATTTTTAATAGTAATTTTACCTGTTATAAATAAAATGGAAAACTGTCTGTCTAAATACCTAACCAGTAGAACTCTAAATTGTTTGTAATTTATGGAAACCGAGCCATAAAAACTCTTTTTTTTTAGTCATAATTTTACTGCATGATTTTCTTGAATTTCAAGTAGCTTTATAGCAATATCAGAACACCCACCTCATAGACTAATAGACTGTATTGGAAAATCGACTTATAGAGTGCGTTATATACAGTATACAAAGTTTCTATTGGTAAAAGTTTATTTAGTTTGAAAAATTTGCAAATTACAAATCTTAATCTCATAACCACATTTTCAATATGGAATTTCCACCTAAGTTTCCAGTCAAAAATAAGACCTTAATATTTAACTAGGTATTTTTACCCTACTTATTTTTTGGCAATTACATAATTTAGAATTTAAATCTCGAGTATTACAAGAGTGAATAATAATATCATCGAACAGTATGTACGTACTATAAATTTAAAAAGCAATGAATACACTTTTCCTTATTTTCAAAGTCAGTTTACTTTTATTCAGTTCTTTAAAGACAGTATTTACACAAACAGTCGTTTTGTAATGAACATCTTCCCATGGGTTTCTGGAAAAAGAAGGCAGGTGTCATCCGTATTGGTTATAACTGGACCATCAATACATAGGTTACAGATGTTATTTATCAGTACATATGCAACCATACAAAAATACCATTGTCTATGTAGTAAAAAATACAGAAATGAAAGATTTATAAAACTTAACTTATTATTTTAATTTAGATATAAGTCATTGAGTTTATTTGTAACTATTTAAAGTTTATCAAATGTTTTAGTATACCTATTGATATAATACATTATTTCTATACCTTTGATTCTCTATGGAAATGAAGGAACTATAATTTGAATGTCTTACACATTTCCAGGTAGTGCAGGAACAGGTAAATCTTTTTTATTACGTTACATTGTGAATACCTTACCACCTGATGTAACAATGGTTACTGCTAGTACTGGTGCATCAGCTTGTCTTATTGGAGGAGTTACTTTACACTCCTTTGCTGGTATCGGTATTGGTGAATGCACTATTGAACGAGGTATTGAAATGGCCTCTAAATCATCAGCTGCACAAGTTTGGCGTAAATGTAAAATACTTATTATTGATGAAATATCAATGGTAGATGGAGAATACTTTGAAGTGACTATTAAATTATATTTTATAAATTTTAAATTATTTCAGTTAATTATAGAAAATGGTTTTAATTTTTTTTTAGAAACTTGACAAAATAGCAAAAGCTGTACGCAAACGAGATGAACCATTTGGTGGTATAAAATTAGTATTGTGTGGTGATTTTTTGCAATTACCTCCTGTAAAACAAGGAAAATCTAGATTCTGTTTCCAAACTAAAACTTGGGCAGAGTGTCGTTTTCGTTGTTTCAATTTGAAGTTTGTTCATAGACAGTCAGATAATGAATTTGTAAAGATGTTAAATAAACTACGCCTAGGAAAGTAAGTAAAATAATGTCTGGAAGTTAAAAATAAATAGGTAGGTAGATAAATTTAATATCTGGATATTTTCAGCATAGATCCAGATACAGCAATAAAATTGAAAGCCACATCATCAAATTTATTAGAACAAAATGGAATTGTACCTACACGTCTTTGTTGTCGGACAGCTGATGCTCAAATGATAAATCAAAAAAAAATATTTGATTTACCGGGCAAAGTATTTAAATTTGAAGCTTTTGATAGTGGTCCAACAAAAACGTTAGATGATCATACTCCCGTGGCAAAATCATTTGTTCTTAAGTCTGGTGCTCAAGTAATGTTATTAAAAAACATAAGTGTATCATCAGGGCTAGTAAATGGTGCTAGAGGAGTGGTCAAAGATTTTGATAAAAATGGTTAGTTGATGATAGTCTGTTAATTATTGCTATATTTCTGTAGTATCTTAGTCGATTCAGTAATATACCTACTTGTATTATATAAAGATATTATTTAATGTTATAATCTACCCATCTAGGGTATTTTATTACAAGCTTAGTATTAGGTGTTTTTATTTTGTATATGATTCTATGTTTAAAGCAACACATTAAGTACTTGAGTGATATACTCAGATATTTATGATTTTCTTGAGTGTTGTATGACAGTATTAATGTATTGTTTTGGTACATGACAATGTGAATACAAAAAAAAAAAAAAATTTAAAACAAGATATGTGCTCATCTTCCATTCAAGTGTTATTAGTTTAATAATTATAATAATTTATATACCATTTTAGGTTCTCCTTGTGTCCAATTTAAATGTGGTAATACAGTTACTATTAAACCTGAAAAGTGGATAGTGAAAACTCCTACTGGACAATTTATTTCAAGACAACAAGTACCTTTGAAATTAGCTTGGGCATTTTCTATTCATAAATCACAGGTTAATATATAATAATAATATAATTACTCATAACTCATAGAATCAATACTTGTAATTCTAATTATTTTAATTTTTTTAGGGTTTAACATTGGACTGTGTTGAAATATCTTTAGGGAGAGTGTTTGAAGCAGGACAAGCTTATGTGGCATTGTCTAGAGCTAAAAGCTTATCATCTTTAAGAATTTTAGATTTTGACAAGAAACATGTTTGGGCAAATCCTGATGTGATAGCATTTTATAATAAATTAGATAGAATTGTTGAATCTGATAAAATGTATATTTTAGGTAAAAAAAACATATAAAAAAAACAAAATGTTTCGATTTATTAATGTAATTTAAAGTGGTACAATGTACATATACATTTAACTATTATAATAAGTAAACTGAAAAGTAAATATCAGTTCATATTTTAGTAACTTATGAAATGTAAAATATTTATATCTAATGATATTCAGCTATTTTACATTTGATCTCAAACAATTTCTTGAAAATGTATTTATATATTTAATCACACAATTTAAACAAATTTTTTAATTTGTTAGATTTATTTATGATTATTATAAAATTTAAATGGGCTTTTGTTTTTGGGTTTATGTTATCTTATATTAGAATAATGTATCATATTGTTTATATTACAATTTATTTATTATTATTTAGTTTGTCTTGTAAATCATTAACGCTTAATATACCCACCTACCCACTTAATTAAATTTAACTCCAAAATATAAATAACAAAAAATGTGTTATGAATAAAGTCAGTGGTGTGTATCATAAAAAAAATTGATGTTGCTCAAATAATTTTAGGTGACTTACCACTCATAATACTGTTATACCGACCTATAAAACTTCCTATTTTTCTTCTATCAATACACACCCACCCATATTTAAGGTGTTGCCTGAGTAACACACGAACCCCATGTTACACGCCACTAAATAAGGAAGCTACTAGATTTTTACACACATTATTTTATAAAAAAAAATTAAAATTATGCTTTCATACAAATATATTATTTACTATCCATTGCACTATACAATTTAATTGATATAGGATATTGAGGTATTGCTTATTGTTTTAAAGATGATATTTTTTACTTTTCAATAATATGTACATTGAACAAATATATTTTATAAAAGAAAACATCACATGTATGAGCTTGGTTTGAGCACCACCCTTGAATTACAGAAGTTGTATTCTATTATTCTGGTTCAGAATACAATCTATTAATAATAATAAGATGTTAATTCATGACATTCACAGTGACACAGTGACACAGTATATTAGTGTCTCGTGGTTAATCAGAGACGTGGACCGAGATATATCTAGGCATAGTAAATAGATTTTCGAATTTTCTTGAATATATAAGAATATTAAGAATTCCAATTACAAACGCTGGGATTTTAATGCCCTAACAAATCTTAAACAATGTAAAAATGACATTAAATTTATTCAAAAAATATACTACAAGTGTATTTTTGTTTTTTTAATAAGTTTTTGTAGTATGAGTATAAATTAAAAAAAAAGTTGTACAGATAGTTAGATCTCAACGACTTTAACCGTACGTCATCTAGACTCGTTACTTAGGTTTTGAAATTTCAATTATTGTCTGATAGTATAAATTATAATACGAGTACCTCATTTATTATCTGTTATAATTGTATGTGAATCATGTTGGTGTGTAAGAATCTTGAACTAAAATTTCAAATTTATATTTTGTTTCCGAAAGCTCAAAAAATGCTTCATAAACTCAAAAGTGTACAAAATAAACCTTCTTATTGACTTATTATAATACGTACAAAAGTACGTATTTTAAATTTGTGGCAGTGCGAGCATCGCAAAGTAGGTAAGCTTCGGAAAACATTTCAAAATGCATCGAAATCCCAGCCACACTTATTGGATTATTATTATTTATTATCTATGCTCTGTAAAAGATAACTATTATCAAGAACATTATAATTTGATAACATAGACTGATAGACCGCATGTTGTGGATAAGTGGATTATGGAATTGAATAAATGATAATAAAAATAACTTAGAAGTTTTATAGTTTTCGGCACTTTTTCACGTCTTCTGAAGATCGAAGGTATTAAAAATAATAATAACAATTTAAGTATACGTTGTATAACGTTTATAACTATTGTTTTTTTTTTTAAATTAATTTGTTAACTCAAACGTTTTTTTTTTGCTCTAAATAAATAATAAATATGCGTTTGTGTTAGTTGCAATCAAATCATAAAACGCGTTAGGCAGAGTCACTGACAATGTTTGCTTTGAAGAAATCGCTGACCACATTAGCTGGCCGCCGACTGCGTGGGACTAGATCGTTTCTGACGGAGGCGTACAGGTGCGAAGACGTTTGGCAAGAACGGCTGGAATGTTCGTTGCTGAAGAAAGTCCAACCCGAAGTGCTGTACCACAAGTTGTCCACCACACTGGAACAAGGATCCAAGCAGATTAGTGCCATTGATCTGGATGTGTTTGCCAACTCGCTGACAGACAATACATACGTGGAGGAGTTAGAGGAGCTCACGCATAAGTTTCGTTTGTCTGCGCAGACTGGCACGTTGCTGCCGTCCACACATCATGCAGTCGTGCGGTTGCTCGTTGCGTCAAATAGCACCAATGACCTCATCAGGATATTAAAGGATCGCTTAAATTATGGTATTTTTCCTGACTACTATCTGTGTAACTTACTAATGGACCGTTTCATAAAAGAGAATGATTTTCGAAATGCCGCAGTGATTGCTTCCAACCAAATGTTACAAGAAGAACTAGACAATGATATTACCAATGCCATGGCATTATATTCCTGTTTGAAATATATCACCAATCCTATTGAATGGGAAGAAGCTAAAATAGTAACAGAAGAAACAAATGATGATGATGACGATGAAGTAGATAGACGAGTACGTGTCGATTTTTTGAGAAATCCTTATTTTGATGATCACTTTGATTTGGCAGACGGTGATCACTTGGTCGGGAAAACCATGCTAGCAATCAGCAAAAAAATTGATAGTACTATATTGGCAAATAGCTTTAAGACCCTTGGATTAGCTTATTATAACCGGTGGAATGATTTAAGTGGTCATCTAAAAAAACTTGATGGTTCTGTATATTTAGAAACAATAGAATTGGCAGTTACTGCAATAGATAAACGAGCACCTGAAAATGCTGAACAACTAAAAGATGCACTTGCAAAATTGCATATCGAAAACAAAAGTTTGACTGAAGAATCAAAAAATTTTGTAAATGAGGCAGTATCTAAAAACGAAGATAAAGAAATACAGACCCAAAAAGCGGTATGTAAAAATAAATCAAACTTAAAATATTATCTATAATATTTAATTTATATTTCAGATTTACAAAGAATGGGAATCCTTTAGGCGGGAAGAGCTATCTAGGTACCTTGAACATTTAAATAAGTTGAAACGTTTACAGAAGGTCCAACAGGCCAAACAAGACCTCAAAGAAAAAGAACAGTTGCTGTTCTTCTTTGATAATGAACATAAACATGACCTAGTTAAAGAAGAAAAACTGAAACGAATGAAAAAGACAGTGGTTAAAGACAAGAGCCATAAAGATGATTTAACATATGTACCGCCAGAAATCAGAAAACCTGGTTTTAAACGAGATTAAACAAAACTAAGTTAAGTTAAAAATTACATGGTACCTACCTATAGTAATAATTAATAAATATTTACATCTAAATCTGCAAACTATTTTGTTATTGATTTTTATTTTATTAATATCTTCTTGCGGAACTTAAGAAATATAGTACTTATTTTGTTTAATTTTTAAAATTTATTGAAAGTAATCCAATAAAGTAGTCAAACAGGGTTGAGGAAGCTGTTAGATGTAAATAATAATTTTAGAGTTTACATGGTCCTTAGAATAATAGTTTTAACTGTAGATAGAGGAGCCGCCTCAGAGAACAAAGTTCAAATAATAAGTTTCAGTTGATATACTTTATTAGTACACAATCTCAATTAAATATTAAATGCAGTATTATGAAAGACTTATGCATATTATATTCAGAGTTTTTTGTGTGTGGGTTGTTGTTTCGCCATAACTGTTGAACTTGTTGTGTCACTTATGTAGTATAAACATAATATTATTAAGTGTGTGTAATGTGTATACATATACTGGGATGACCAATATGTCTAGTAAGCATTATTATCTATTTATGTTTATGGTTTGTAACTGTTTCTCACCCACTAATCTACAGTAGCTTTTAACTTAACTTTTATCTTTTAAATCACCAATTGACTAATAAATTGCATTTAAAATATAGATGGTATCATTAAATTTTATGTTAAATAGTAAATACTAGCCTTACCTTATAACATAAAGAATAGAGATACAATGTTTATTCTGTTTTATTAAGTGATATTATTTTTTTTTTTTTTGTAGATTCACTTAGTTAAAAACACATAATAAATTTTTACATAATGTTATTACAGAAATAATACATATTACACACACAATTAATTTATAGATGTAAAACAAAGAATAATATGTTTTTTGTATAAATTAAATTAAATAAAACTTAACAAGAGTCAGGAATATCCTAATATAGGTACATTGTTGGGGGGAATTAATACTTATGCACTTCCCTATTCTAATGCCTTACTTCATCAGTTGCTCGATTACTTCCTCCAAAATCATATACAAATGCCTCTGTTTTACTCCTACTTATCCTACTTAGTCCATACCCTCTGCCTAACCTTGTATATATTTTGTAATTTTGATTATTATGAAGGAGAACAACAGGTGAGGTGTTGACATAGACGTATTTAGTGGGGTTAGTGTAGGGAGTAGAGGGGCTTGATTGTTCCCGGCGGCATTATTTTACATTTAACGTATTGATTTAACAATGATTTGCTTTTACACACTTTGAGGGTGGTTTCTGGTAGCAAATTAGATCAAGTTGCCAAGTTGGTACTTTTGACTTTTTGAGAGCTCAAAATTTAAAATACACAGTAATTTTAAATAATGCCGGGTAAAACAAAAAAATAATAATAAAAACTGTGATTTTCACGCAAAACTCTATAGAGAGATAAGTGATGAGTATTGAATTATTTAATCATTTTATATAATTTACCTACGGATATTTTAAATATATACCTATTTATAGCATGATAAATATAATAACAATTTTATAAATTATAATAAGTTATAATTATTAAAGTTAAAATACAAGACAATAATTAGTAGGTAAGTAAATAGAAGCTAAGTAGGTATAATAATGAGGTGCCGTCAATGGGCCAATTCCCCTTCACATCAATTAACCTCCATCCAATTTACTCATTACATAACATGTAAATACACTAGGTATACAGATTGTAAATATAAAATTTAGTTCAATAAAATAAAAAAAAAATAGATAATAAATTATTTAAACATATAATACAGATGTTTTAAATATTACACATACCTATAATATTATAGATTAAAAGGTTATTATAATCTATATTATGATTATTCTATATATTTTATTAAAATATATAGGTTGGTAGTTACCAATTTGGTATTAGTACCTAAACAAAATTATATTTGAAATATGCTCGTTTGTACAAGAAATAAAAAATATTATTTAAATATCTTTTCAGAGAGACAATATTGCGCAGGCTGCTGTTACGATTTTTGTGGTCATTTTTAAATTGATATATTTCAACAATTGTACAAAATTAACAAACTAAATATTAATTATAATATGATATGAATATTTTTGTTCTTTGGTTTTGTCAGTAAGTCGTTCACGGATTCGTGATTACAGAGTATTAAATTATTAAAATTTATAGAAAGATGTACTAAGTACCTACCTATTACAGTTTTAAAAATAATATACTTATACAACTTATAGGTACATACCAAATATATGTTAATTTAAATCAAATTAAAATATTTCTTAATAGTTTAATAAATGCTTGAAA
This sequence comes from Macrosiphum rosae, assembly GCA_016617965.1. Lineage (NCBI taxonomy): Eukaryota > Metazoa > Arthropoda > Insecta > Hemiptera > Aphididae > Macrosiphum > Macrosiphum rosae. The sequence goes on from WHPZ01567678.1 coordinate 10,817, forward strand.
TGTTTGAATGGGTGAGCTGGTAATGAAAATGTTAATTCGTAATAAATTATGTACGGCGAAGATACTAGAGATACCAATTACCATCTGACATCTACATTTAAAGAATGTTCATTAAACAAGACTACATATTTAATCTGAAAATATGTAGTAGAACACACTTAAAAAATGTTGAAAAAAAATAATATTATAGTATTTTATTTTAAAGCTAATGTACGTATCTATAATTAGTAGATACCTATTCTTATATCCAACTATTAAACACAAAGTCTTGAGCTATTTAAAACAATTAATTGTTTGAAGATAACGGTAATTGTACATTCATCGTGGACCATGAATCGTAATGTCCTGGACTATAACAACTTATTTTTTCAACAATCATCCTTATTCCTTATTTTTACTCCTAAGTTGTTCAGTATCTATATTTATCGGGCTATATGACTTTTTTTAAGATGTTCAGATTAACAATTATTGATTACATTAAATAAGGTTGGTTTAGGTCGGCTCTTATTTGAAAAAAAATACTTTTATATATCACCGTCCAGGTGTAGATTCAGATTTATACAACGGATTGATGAGGGGGTAAATATTGCACATTCAAAAATAAATACCTACCTATAATTAAACACAACCTTCTCTGTCCCCTCCACCCCACTGAATCTGCGCCCGTGATACGGTCACCATACTCCTTAAATGGCAGGGGCGTACCCAAAGGGAGATTTTCGGGTCTGGACCACTCCCATTTATTGACAGAATTTAAAATTTTTAAGGCGCAAACCACTGATTGCATCGCAATTTGTGTCGGGTTGAGCTCCTCAACTTAATAATTCCCAATTCGAGCACTGAATTAATAGGTATTGTTAACATTGTTAAACTTATTTTTAAGAGTTGATAGAATCTTGTAAAACCTAAACTCTATGTCACATATTTTCAATGTTTCTTTTTTTCTATTTAACATAAGTCTAAATTTCACCTAATATGTACATATATATTTCCTCTCAAGTACTTACTTCTCACCTATAACACAAGCACCAAGCATTGCTTAAAGGAAGGTGAGCAAATATGTTAAAATAATTAACTAAAATATGTAATCAGTGCATTTGTTTTTGTTCGCAAAATCCATATAATATTTACACACCACTTCACGCTATTATCTGCTTGATAAAATATTATTGATTCGGTCATAGATACTAGGTACTTATATAAACTTGTTACCTATATTTTGTATAATCTTTGATATAAATTATAGCTAATAGAGCAGTAAGCTAGAATGCTGCTTTATCGCAGCAAGAATCGAAATGATCTATTTAAATGTATAAATAATATTTATTACATAAAGGTACTATAGTTACTACTAACTTAAAATTTTTTTTAGTACCTAAATCAAATTAATTTACCTACCAACTTATTATCTAGCTGAATGAATTATTTTAATATTATTCTTTGGTCTTATTTTAGATTCTGAGTGGAACGATGAATGTATTGATTTTACAATGATGTTTTTTTTTTTATTTTTTTTGTGTCTGTGTATACGATAAGTAGTCGAAATAATGCTTCGACTTCAGTATATTGTTTGATTGGAAATTGATTATCGTTGGTGCATTGGGGAGGTCAAATTTATCAATACTTTTCAAAAGCGCCAAGAAAAACAAAAGAAAAATTAAGGAAAAACGGGAATTTTTACGCAAAATCGATTTTTCAGAAAATTTAATTTGGTTTTTGGTGTAACT
>WHPZ01567684.1:0-12243 GCA_016617965.1 Macrosiphum rosae
CCCCCCTCCTAAACAAAGCCCTGGATCCGCCACTGATTGCAGCCAAGGCATCTGTAGTATGTAGGCTCAAATTCTCGATCAATATTAAGAAAGACATCAAACCATGCATTGGGAGTTAAACATAATTTTACACAATATACAATCACGCGTCATAATATAAGTACACATATAACAAGTTTAGCATAAAATATAAACCATTCCATTTATTATAAAAACATATATTAAATATTACAAAAATATTAAGTACATTCTTTTTATATTTAAAATATATATTATTTATGTGGTTTTTGATTGCATTTATATTAATTTTCTAACCACCAATTTTGTAGTACACAAATATCACAATATTTAATTCGTCATTACTTATTACTGTTTGATGGGAATTCCCTTTGTAAGTAAATGTTGGCAAGAATCAGGTAATTAATTCGACTTTTTATACCACTTGGTTGTGATATGTTATTTATCCAAATCTCACTAAATTTTAGTTTAAATTGTAAAATATAAACTTAACATATTTAATTAGTATTTAGCCTAATACAAATTATTCTAGTAAAAATAACATCAAATAAAAACGGTATACCTAAAATTAATGTATATAAAAATTATGCACAAAAGAATTTAGAATTGAAATAAAACAGAAATATGTAAAAAAAAGTTCTGAAATGTTTATATATTAGAAGAAAAAGTGTGCGATTAGGTAAAAAAAAAAAAACAGGAACATAATAGTTAAAAAAAATTTCACACTAAAAAACTTTTAACAGTCAAGAAAATATAAATACAACATTTTTAATCTATTAGACACATCCATATTCATACCAATTTGTATCTTCTTTTGTTAGAAGTGTTTTACTGGACCGCACTGTTGAATTATTACTACTATCCTTAATTTCATCATCGGTAGTGTGAGGTAACCTAAAAATAATATTGTCTATAATATTGAGAAAGAAAATTAAATTCTTAACATAGCAATAATATTTTTTATTACTTCTGCTCATTACGATATGATGGAGTAAGTGGTGAATTTGATAATGAATGGCTAGCTATAATAGATCTTTCATCAACATCCTTCAGTAAAACACAAAAATAAGCATCAAAGTTACATTAATACATACAACAGATTTTCTAAGCTTATAAATTTCTAAGCAATTGTTATTGCATGAAATGATTTTGGCTTATATTAATATGTATTACTTATAATACTATATGGATATTTGCTTCACCATAACTCAAAAAGTTATTTTTCATAAGATGAGGTATAAAAAAAAATTGACAATTTTTGATTAACTATAATACGTCAAATTTATATTAATATGTTTAATATATTAGTTTTTAAAAAAATCTACCAACTAATTTAAAATGTGCGAATCAAACAATATTTAATGCTATTGGATTTTTGATACTTCAGTAAAACCAATTATTGTCTTGGGACATTTTAAAATATTTGTAGGAAATATAAAATATAGTTCACATTATTTATAAACGTGTGGAAATTATTTATGTTTATTTTTAAAAATAAATAAATAACAAGTGACTCAAACATAGAATCTTGAATAAATTTATATAGAGCTCGCTTAAATTAACCATTGAGCTCACATGACCTATGATTTTATCTAAGCACAATCGAACATCTCAAGTTTTAGGAACTAGAGATACTAGTACAATACTGCTATAATTTAATAATACAAGCCAATGTATGCAGCTAAAATTCTAAATAAAAAATAAAATACAATAACTTACATTTTCTTCACCAGATAGATAAAGAGTTTGACGTGTTCCTGGAATTCCTAAGCTGCTTAAATTGTCAGAGTATTCTAAAACAGAAAACTTTAATTATTATACTATTATTAATTTGTATCTATAAGACATCTTTAGTGAATACAAATCCAGTGTTGTGAAGTATTTGAGTAAAAGTATTCAAATACTTTTTACTTTGAAGTATTTGAATGGTATTTTAAATACTTTTTTTCTATTTTATTGAATACTTTTTTTTTATTCTTTTAATTCTTAATTTGTTTCTATTTAATATTTATCCTTGTTAAGTAAATAAAACGTGCCGTTGTGGTTATCCTTCAACGTTAAAACAATATTATATTATATATATGTATCATTTGAGGACAATTCAATATCGATTTACGTCAATTAATAGCTTAATTAAATGTTTTTTTTCTCAAGTCGTTGACGACGGCACCAGAATAACTTTATTAGGTTAATAACAAAATATATATTATGCAATAAGCTTTTGCAATATTATTACTAATTATTAATACAACCTATTTATCAATATTATCATTATCGTTTATTGTCGAACACGATCGATGACGGTATGGGATATCCAAATACACATATAGCTTATTAGCTATAAACTAATATATACCTCTGCAAATAAAAGTTCATTATTGTGGTGCAACTATCACCATGGGAGTAGTATGCATGGTATAACTATCACCATGCTACAGAAACTTTTGTAGCCCCCTCATGGTGTTTACTTTCATGACTATAACTAAAAAGGAACTAACATCAGCATTTTGATTATTGAACGAATCATGTTATTCAAATGCATTAAACAAATTTTTGATTATAACAAATTATATCAGAATTTTTTTTGTATTTGAAGATTAATTCAAATACTTTTAAAAGTAGAAGTTCTTGAGTAATACTCAAATACTCAACTATTTATAGTATTTGGGTGGTATTTTAAATATTTTATTTTAAAAGTATTTGATGAATTACTTAAATACTTTTTAAAGTATTTTTTACAACACTGTACAAATCTAACCTTGATGATTTGATTGGTTGTCGTCTAAGTCTAAGCTTGTATCTGAATCAATCCCTCTTCTAGCCATATCTTCATGCCAAGACATACGACTCTGACAAAAATTATAAAATTTTTTATTATGAACTAACTAATATTTATATTATTAGAATTGAATTATGTGCTCTTATGTTGATTTATACCATATAGTATTTAAGAGTAACCTCAGGTGGCAGACCAATTTTCGTCTGGTTCCATCAGACCACACCCCTTGATTAAAGTGGTTATTGTTGATTTTTAGAAAAAAATTGCTTTGCTGTGTTTATCTTAGCAAAATACAAGCTAGATGGTTGTTAGTAGGGCTGGGCCGATATGCAAACCGATATCGATTATCGGCCGATATTGGCAATATCGGTTTTATCGGTATCGGTTTTTTTTTTAAAACCGATATATAAAAAAAAAACAATTTAACATTATAATATGTATAATCTATTATTTTTAACTCTGTGGTTATAACTGTAAACACTAAACGTATTTATTTATAATGATGTTATCATGTATTATCGGGTATTTTATAATAACGGTTAATGCATTTGAATAAAAATTCAAAGTTTTGAATATATCGGTTATCGGTTTTAAATTTGTATAACATATCGGATTATCGATTATCGGTTAAAAGTGATATCGGCCCATCCCTAGTTGTTAGAATAGCAAAATTATGCTCTTAGATTGTGACACTCAGAGAGTGTTAGTGACATTTCTTGGCACCGTGTTCAAAAGCATGAGATTGCTCTTATATAGGTATACTTATGCACACAGAAGATTACTTCTATACATTAAGTTTCAAAGTATGCAATTATTCTATTACAATAAATACATTTTATTTACCTTATTCATTAATTCAGTACCAGCTTTTTTTACTTTTCTAATCCAAGTGGATCCAAAGGTTTTCCTAAAAATTTCAAAATTAAATTAATTTAAATAATAAATTCGAAAAATTCACTAAATTATTTGATATTGATATCATTCAACATTTCTGAAATCAGCTAATCAGTTAATTATTAAAGAAGTATAAAATAAAGATATTATATTATGGTTATTAATTTTATGTAACAATAATTTAAGTTATTTATATTATTTTAAATACTTCTTTGTAATACTGCAACTATTAAGTTTTCTATAATGATCCATTATTTTTTCTTCAAGTTTTTCTTTCTGACGAGATAAATGATTCAATTTATCACTAAAAAAAAAAAAATTTAATTATAAATCAATTATAATATTTTATGTTTTAAAGTGTTTTAACAAACGTGTTATTTTTTTCTTCTAAATGATATTGTTCTTTATCTTCTAGTGATTGAGTTAAAAGCTCATGGTATTGTGTAATTAACATTGTAACATGTTCCATTAATGATCTTCTATCTTCTACAAAAGTACTAGTCATTTGTTGAAGTACCTAAATGCAAAATAAAATAAAATGTAATATTTGTATAATAATAAAAATTTTGGAAAGCTGTATTTTATTACCATATAGCGAGCATTTGAATCTGTTAATTTAGATTTAAGAGATTCCAACTCTTTTTCATGAAGTTCGACTAATTCCTTAGCATCCAATCCATTTCTAAGATCAGCTTTAAGTTTTTCATTTGCTGTAAATAATGCTCTAAAATCATCCTAGTAAAAAATTAAATTAAATTAGTTAATATAGAGTTACTATTATTATAGGATTAAATTCCTACTTTTAATTTAGCATGTTCAGCTGGTAAATGTTTAACTGTAATCAATTCTGCTTTAAATTGTTCATTTTCTCGTTTAAGCTTTGTTTCAACACTTTTCAACTGACTTAATTTTTCTTTAAGAGAAAATCGGGCTTCTTTGAGATCATTTTTTAAGGAGTCTTTTTGTTTTAGTTGTTCTTCATATTCAATTGTTAATTGATTGTGTAGTATTTGAAGTTTAGAAAAAGCCGAGTTTGTTGATTCCAATTCTTTTTGTGTCTAATAAAATTAATTAAATATTTCCATTATAATAATTTTTTTATAAGTTAAAACATTAAATTACTTCTTCTTTTTCTGCAACTAGCTGAGTGTTTGCTAATTGCAATGCAGTATGTTGACTATTGAGTGAATGTACTTTGGATTTTAAAGTTGTTAAATCAACTTCCATTTGAGCAACATTAACAGTTTTTATCTCATGGCCCATATTAGTATCTTTTGTGATTTTCTCCCTTACAGCTTTCACTACTTCAGGGCTTGAAACAATTCTGTAAAATTAGTATAAGGTGAAAAATTATATAAAACTTAATTTAATAATATAAGTACTCAAAAATAATTTCTATTATAAAAATTTTTAATATTTGATACAATTTCAAACTATGTTATTAATAAATTCAATTAATATAAAGGGAATATGAAAATGTATTTAATGCTCACTTATGTATACTTTATTTTAAAGGGACTACATAAATCATATTTTGAGTCCGATTTTTACACAAAATTTTAATATTAATTTCTTTTTAAGATTGTATTTTAATTTAAGTAATAAAACATAATACTTGTTATAACTTATAAGATCTTAAAACTGATTTTAATTTACAGTATTAAATAATAGTTTTACTTACTGGTCTAATACATTTTCTGGTCCAGATGATTGATCCAATGCTAAACCTAATTTATCTAAGTTTTCCATTATCTGTTGAGATTTTCGTTTTTCTGATACCAAATCATCTTGAACAGCTTTTGTAGCTGCCACTTCTACAGTATATTTACTTTTCAAATCATTAAATTCATTTTCAATAGCACGTAAACGATGAATTTGTTTTTCATAATCTTCTAGATTTTTATTTAACACTTCTTTTTCTTTTTTTAACATATATATTTCACTTATTAGGTTATCTATTTCTTCTAATTTATTCTAAAATATATTACAAAATATAAAATTAATCAAATATTCAAAATTACATTTTGTAGACAATGAATGAAGAAGAAGTATTCAAATATTTAACTTAACATTTTAAACTATGATAGATTATTAAATTGTATGATTCAAAACAAATTTCAATGTGTCCAAAATAGACGAAAATTGATAAAAAAAAAATGTGATTTACAAAAAGTTTTTGTTATATTTTCAAAAATTATGAAAACAAATAACTATTTATTAATTAATTTAAAAAAAATTATTCATTTGAAATGCAACATTATACCAACAATAAGTAAAGGTGTTTTAAATGGTATAGTCTCAAAACGGGAAAATAAAAATAAATATTTATAAATAAGAACTCTCATCACTGATTAGAAAGTCTACAAATTGTAATTTAAAAATAAAATATTAATACAATTTAGAAGAATTATAGGAGGACAACATATTTGAATCATGATCAAAATGTACTTACATCTAATGTTCCTTTTAATTTTGATACATCTTTTTCCAAATTATTATTTTTCAACTCCAAACCTTGAACAAGATCAGATTTTTCATTGGTATGAAGTGAACTATTTTCTTTAAGTTCATTTTCTAATCTTTTGTTTTCTCTTTTCAAACTTTCAAATTCTTCAGATTTGATCTATAATGTTAATTGATAAATAATTATTATTTTAAAGAAGTTGTTTAAAAAAAATTATATATACACACCTCAATTTTTATTTTTAACAATTCATTAGTTTCCACTAACTTTTTATATTCATTCTTTATATTAGAAAGATCATTCTCAATTGATTTACTATGCTGATGTAAACGATTTCTATTATTTTCGGTTTCTTCCAGCTGTAGAAATAAGCATTTAAATATCTTCATTTGTTTTTAAGTGTTATTAATTATAGGAGTCAGCGTAAAGCATAATATCTCAAAATGATAAAATATATATAGTTAAATTGCTTAATGCTGAGTATGTAAGTATCAAAATTCACAGTTAAATTCTAATAAAGATTTCCATAACTTTAGCTTATTTAAGTTTCAAATAAGGATTGCATAAATTATATGGTTAAGTATTTAGGCTATTGTAATTAAATGTAATTAGTTTAAAATTTAACAAATTATTTAGAGACCATTTAAGAAAATGATGTAACATAAATATCATTTAATTAATTACCTGCAATGAAAGTAACTTCTTATCTTTTTCTAATTCTAATATTATTTCATTATTTTGATGTCTTATACTATCTTGCAAGCATTCTATAGTTGATGTAAGTTTTTTATTTTCCAATTCAAGTCTTAGTGCATGTGATTGAGCGCTAGTACTTAGTTGTTCACATAAACTATTATCTTTTGAACCTAAAGTATACAAATATTAAAATAAATACAAAAATGTGCTTACTTAAAAATAATAAAATATATTTCATAGTAGGTAATTAATGTTAACATATTATCATTATGTTAAAGAATTTTTGAAAACATGTTTGGACCCTTTATTTTAGTAGATGCAGATGAATGATAACTCTCTCTGTAAGGCTTAGAACACCAATTGAAATTTATAGCGTTATTGAACAACTAACAATATTATTAAGGGAGCAAAATTGGTAAACCTTGAAATACCAACAAAAAGTAATAGTGAAATCACCTACGCTATCAAAATCTGTTAGTAAAGAAAAAACGAAAAGCACGGAAAAAATGGCACCGTACAAGAGATCCATCGGATAAAACTATCTGGAACTTGCAGACTTTTACATGATAAAATAAAAGTCAAAAACAAAACGTTAAAATCTTACTCGATTAATCTTTCTGCAACAAAAGACAACGGTTATTTGTTTTGGAATGCTACAAATGAAAAAGCCCGCCATGTACCACCAATTGGCAAGGAAGATGGATCATGAGCAAGCTGTGACCAAGACAAAGCTGAAATGTACGCACGTCATTTGGAACGCGCATTTCAGCCGAACAATATCGCTTCTGAACTCGATATAGAACAGTGTCAACCATGGAACGAAGTACATGAAAAGATTAAGTACTTTACTCCAATTTAAATCGATACGAATATCAATCTAAAAAAAGCACCTGGCTACAAACAAATAAACCCAAAAAGGCTATGATTCATCTAACACACATATAACGAGACCATATGAATTAGTATAAAATATTAGACTAAGCTTGGGATCTCTCCACTGGGTGTGATAACCCAAACATGTTTTTGTATATATTTACTAAAATATTTATTCATTTATATTTATGTACACCTCTAAAATGCACTGTTAAAGATCATTGATCGTTATAATAAAAAAGTTAAAGAAATATATATATATTATATATTATTGGATATTATAGTATAATACTTGCCAATATGATCAAAATAGCTATCATTGTCAATTTCTTTGTTAAAGCTCTCATTACATTGAAAAGATTTATTAAGTAGATCAAGCTGTGCATTTTCATTGATAAGTTCATCAATTTTTCTCAAGTGTGCATCTCGTTCTAATGTCATGGTATTAATATTTTGTTTAAAGTGTAACAATTGTGATTCCATTTCTTGTAATTGAGAAGCTCGTCTTCGAAACTTAACAAGTTGTTCTTCGAGAGTTTCTCTTGTTTCCTGGAGGAGCAAATTATTTTGGGTGAGCTCTTCTTCTCGAGATTTATAATAATCTAAATCTCCTAATTTTTCTTTATATTTTTTTATTTCTATCTCCAGGTGTTCATAGTTGGATGCTTTTTCACGTAAAGCATCTACTTCATCTCTATACGCTTTTGCTGATCTAGCATCTACTTTGATTTGTTGAAGCTAAAACAATAAAACAGACATAATCATGAAAACTAATTAAATACATTTATTTATTTATATAGTAATGAACCTCTTCTTTTAATTTAACTGCTGTAAGATTAGTTTGTTCAAGTTCTTCTTTAGCTTCAGCTAATGCTTCGGTTTTTTCTTCTCTATAAGAAAATAAAACAATCATTTTAATTTTTGTTAATATTTGTTTTTATATTAAGAATATTTACAATTCATGTCTAAGTTTTCGAAGCTTTGCCTTCCAATCAGCAAGTTCAATGGCATAATTTTGATTATCGCCACTAGAACTAATAGATATAGTTAAACCACCAGCTTCTAAAGGTTTGGAGTTAGAAAACCGCTTTTCTTCTAACTCTGTCCACATCTAAAAAATAATTCAATAAAACAAACTATAGTAGGTAATATAAACAAATTTGTTTATTATTATGCATTTTTATTTAGATATTAATATGTTAAAATTTTAAATAACAATCAAAATGAACATATTTTATAAACGTACAATTTATTATTTAAGATAAATTTTAGTTATTAATTATTATGTATCATTAGATCATACTATAAATGTTAGTTTAATTTCAAGTCACTTTTGTTTAAAATTAGTCATGCTAGCAGCATATAATGTAAAAAGATAAGATTTTGGTGGCAATCATATAATTTTAACAACTATTTAAATTTAATATCGGGAAAAAAATATTGAAATATAATAAATATAATATAATAAAAATATAACTATAAGGAATATATACTATAGAGTAGATATAGTATTTGAATTATAATACTTAAAAACTTTTCAACACTAGTTATATGTGAAGATTAGAAATTACTCATTATATATTGCTTCCTCATTGTATAGATGTCTGAAATCTGATTTTACTTTCTTAATCGGCAAAGCAATTTTTTTTAAAGTATATCTTCTATATAATTAGATTTATACCTAAATTGTTTTCGTTATGTTGTAGCATATTCATCAAAGTTACCTGAAGGTATTGATCACGTTCTTTAACCAATTGCCGAATATGAGAGATCATAAGGTCAGTTGTTAATTGCTCTGCATTCTCTTGAGTGATTACAATTTGCTGACTTTCTGTTATCTATAAAATGAATCAACGATTATATAGTTATACTTATATTTATACATAAATAAATAATTTTTAAAGTAAAAACATTGTATTACTTGTTTTATATAATGAACAAGTGCATGTTGAGATTCAATAGGCAATGTTTTTATACGCTCAATAAATGATTCTTTATTTGGACATTGAACTGCACAACCAAGCAATAATAACAATAATAATTTCATATCTTCAAAACTATGCTTTGAATAGGGTTCTCGTCCTAAACGTAAACAATCAGGCATTGTCAATATAACCTGTCCCAGTTCTTCCTAGAATAGTTATAGTAAATTAAAGTTAGGTATGTAGTACTGTAAGTATCTAGTAAGTTTTATTTTATGACTTACTTCATATAACATTTTTATATTTTTCAAAATACAATTAATATTTTGGATCCTAATAGATGGATCATTTTGACCAGAAAGAATAGTATGATATAATGGTTCAGGATCTCTGGAAAACCAAAATACCAAAGTTATTTAGGTATTATATTGCAATTATAATAGTTCAATAGATTGATATAGTCTTTGATACTTACATCAAAAGTAATACTTCATAAATCAATGTTCCATCAATTAAATTCTCGTATACACTTAATTGTTCTGGTTTGTTTAAGCATGATTGTAACTGAAAAATTGTTAAATTCAAAATTTAATACATTTTCTAAAAGCTTATTTCTTGTTTTTTAATTCCATATTTTGTGATTTTTATAATAAGAGAAGTCCTCAACGCACAATCAGTATACCGCTCGTATAATCTAAAATTCTGGAGGCCCAACAAGTTCAGATCAATTTACTAACTCATAAAATATATGACTCACTCATAGGTCACTAAAACCTAGCATGTTAGTATGAATTGTATTTACCGAATCGAGGTAAAAAAATCCGAAGTAAAGAAGTACTAGGAAAAAGAGTCTGGGTAAAAAAGTTTGAGGAATAAAAAGTTTGCCGTAGATAAGTCCTAAGCCTAAAAAGTCTGGTATATTATATTATATACATAACAATATTTAAAATAATTTATTAAAAGAAAAAATTCAATGATTACAATTATGTACTTGGTATCATAACCTATATAAGAAAATCAAAATAATTAGTAAACATATAAATAAAATATACATAATATATTATAACGATTTCTAAATTAAATTAACTATCTTGATATAAAATATAATATATTTTAAAATAAAAATCAATGATTATAATAACTATGTACTTAATATCATTAAATATATAAAAAAAATTGAATTAATATATTAAACTGAGGATTCACTATCGCCATACAAAATATAATATATTTAACAAAAAAAATTCAATAATTATAATATTTATCTAGTATTATGACTTATCAGTTTAATTAACTAACTGTCGTCAAAAAAATAATATTTAAAAAAAAAAATAATTTTGTTAGGAAGTACAAATAATTTAGTTAGAGTAAAATGTATATTAATACTAATTGGAAGTTTGATTGTTCATCACATGGTATTATCCTTTTACCTAATTATATGTACCAGACTTTCTCACCGTTGACTTTTTAACCACGGACTTTATGGTAGTATACCATATTTACCAATAGACAACAGTATCAATAAACATATGAAGTACAGTGGTATTATTTTGAAAAAATAACCTAATATAAAACCAGTTTTTCTTAAAATTCTCCTATAGCGACAGCGGAATTTAAGTTTTTGAGAGAAAAATACGGAATAAGTACACAAAATGGGGTAAAAATCAACTTAATAAAATTAAAGATAGTGGTAAACACTAGAGATAGGTACCATCAAATAACATACTAACCCAAACAACTAAATGTTCCTGCATGAATTCTTCTTTTTCTGTTAATGTTATTTCCATGGTTGAACATAAATAAGTTCAAAATATTTTGGACGTCGACAATCTGTTAAGGTAAAACCATCATCATATTCCGGCTACAGTGCTACGATGAAACCCATAAGGTTTATCATTAACTAAACATAATTTAATAAGCGACCCAGCACGTAGTTACATAGTATTGCACTGAACCCAGTAAAATCTACGTACATTTAAAAATCTGCAAACTACTTAAACACTAGAACAATTCATAGTTAAAAGTTAAAACTGCTATTAAAAAGTAAAAAAGTAAAAAGTAAAAGTAATTTACTTAAATGTATAGTAACATAGATAAGTATAATATAAGTTTAGCAATATAAAAATTAATTGATAATAGCAGTAAACAAAAATAGAAATGCAGTATGGCAACATTGAGTAACATAACACACGGACATTTCTTACTTTTGTATGATTACAATGGTTGGGATGAGGACGGCACATTTATTAGTCACATGATTGGTTGCACTGAAAGCGTTTTTTTATTTTTGAATGGTATCCTTTATAATATAAATTATAAATATATACAGTAGACGCCGCTTATAAGACTCACGGATATAAGGTTCAGTCACTTATTAGACTCAAAATCGTCCTGAACTGTCCGGACGTATCCAAATACATTAAAAAAAAATCGGTTATAAGACTCAACACTTCGGTTATAAGACTCAAATTTCGTAAAATAAATAGTAAAAAAACTTTTTTGGTTATAATTTAGAAATAAATTGGTATTGAAAAATTAAATAATATTCGTGTTGATTATTTCTTGTTTCTGGTGGTACCTTATAACGTATAATAAAA
>WHPZ01567689.1:0-28385 GCA_016617965.1 Macrosiphum rosae
GGGGGGGGGGCTTAAGCCCGTTAGCCTCTCCCCTGCGGACGCCACTGACTCAATTTTAATATTGAGTGCTGAATATTTTATTTTCATTTTTCATTGATAGATTTGCGGCTGGTAAAATAAGAACCATACAATTGTAGCTCAAATAAATTATTAATACATTTGTTTATTTAATACTGAATAAAAGACTGTTGAATTTTTATACTGTTTATTTTTTTTTTATATATAACTACAGATTGTTTATTGACTCATATGTATATACTGAAATTCTATGACACCAATTCGCCCCCTCCTTAAATGGACTGGACCACCTTTACATAATATTAGCTTTAATAATGTTGGATAACGCATATTTAAATTTGTTATGCAATTAATAATTATGTTTTTTTTGTTTGTATTGTTACTTTTAATACTAACAGTTAGATGTGTGTCAAATAATAGTTTATGTGTTTTTGCGTATTTACCTACATCTTATATTACATTTATTTTATAAACAATAATGCATTTTTTGGGGGACGAGGTGGCCGAGCGGTCTAACACGTCGGCTGCGGCGCTGGCAGTCGCGGGTTCGATTCTCGACCACTGGGCGGCATTTTTTTCCGGGCAAGTCACGGTGTCCGGAGAACAAGTGCCGCCATCCCCCACTCCGGGGCATGGCAGAAACCTACGGGTGCCCCATTCAAAATTCTGCCAAAAATACACCCACGTGTAACACTCCTACCGTTAAAAACCTACAGTACCAACCCCCCTCCCAATGGCCTAAGTTGCCGCGGGATAATAAATAAAAAAAAAATAATGCATTTAAATTTGTTTTTATTATTATTTAAAACAGAGCTAGTTGTAATATTTACGTAATAAAATACATAATTGTAATAATATGTTTATGTTAAATAAATAATGGCGTATTTTTGAAATGCCTTTGAATTGGATAAATATATGACACTGCCGGTTTTTGTCATACCAATAGTTTTATTTGATTTAGTTAGGTACATATTATTTATTTATACTTTATAAGTACCTACTTATATATAAGCAAAAATTATTTTCAAATGTATAGTCCTTTCATTTAATAAGGTACCTACGTTAAAGTCTCTAATATTCTACTCATACTTTATAAACCTTTGCCTATAATAAACCTACTTAAATAGTAGACCATCTTCATTTATATTTTTTTATTTAAATATATAAATATTTAAAAAAAAAATCATCTGCTTTAGAATTCAGAGTTAAATGGATTGGTTTACAAGTAAATGCATTTGGAAAGAATACATTTTTTTATTGCCATATGATAATTTTTATAAATAGTATAAAAATTCGATGTAGGTATTTGTAAGTCGAGTATCTAAGTTATGTACTGTACCTGCAGATGTACTTAAAAATTCCCGAAATTAGAACTTGAACAAAGTCACCATCATACGATAAAATATGTAGGTTCCTAAGCATGCGCTTGGGTAATCAGTAATCACTCTATGTATAATCATAATATCGTAAACATAATGTGTTCATAAGAGAAAGATAGGTAGGTACCTCATAAAATTAAATAATTTTATATATATACGATATACCTATTATACATTTTATGATATAACGTAATAACATTTAGCTCAGATATTACGATAAACTACGTATTTTGTAAATTTAATCTTTGGATATACTGCCGTACAATAATGTTACCCCACCAAAAAATTCCTAGTCATGTAACCCGTCGCACGTCGTCGTCGTCCGTTGTAGGTAGCCGACAGTTTAGCTATTCATCTGCAGAGTATTATAGTGTCAGCGTGCGCTTACCGAAAACATCACACGCAGCCAACAAGGAATATCATACACACTCGACCGAAAATATTCTTGCGAGTGACGTTGAGAGGTTGACTAGGCGACAAGAAAATGAAGACAACTTTTATAATTTTACTGGTCAGTTCAATGGAATTTGGAGTATACTGACGAGGCGGATCAAAATGTTTCTTTCTCTCCACCGTGCAGTGACTGTGACAGGTAAAATAAGTCTCAAATTGAAGTTTTTAATATTTTAGTTCCATTAACTGCATCCATTTGGGACAAGTGATAAATAGATGGCTAACCTAAGACTAAAAGTTGTAGCCTCAATATTCACAAATACCAAATTGTACAGTAGAGCAGTTTTAAGATTTTTTAAATAATTTGTGTTGTGGTTTTTACTTAGGTATTTTGTTTTTGGCGGTAGGTACCTATACATCTGATTGATTTGTAAAATATTTTACATAATATTACATATACTAACTATTTTACACCTTGTCCTTAGTAAATCCGGGATCCGTTGCAGCGAATTATAAGTTGTTTTGTTTTTCACCATAAATCATAATTACATAGGACATGACGTTAAGGCCTATATCATTTTTCTACTTAATTAAAATACAGAAAAAATAAATAATTATATAAGATTTTGTACATTAAGACTAAAAAAATAGCATATTTTATTCGAGATTTAAGTCAAATAATATTTTATGCTAATTAAATAAGTACATAAAAATAAGAAATTTAAATTATATAAAATATATATATATATATAATTCATTCATAATTTTGTTTTCAAACTATTTTTCGCGGGATGGAACCACTCCTTCGGTATTTATAGTAGAATTACCAAAATTCCACAACCTATAGGGAACAACTTTATCTGTGTCGCAGCGTTTTTATTATTTGGATAACATAAATAAAATTAAAGTTATCAGTTTAGGAACATTAAGATTTTTTTTTGTTTTTTAAATTAAATTATTAAAAATTATTGATAAATGCTATAAAAAAATAAAAACTCTACGCATGCTGGTATAGCGTCCTCTTAAGGCTGTTGAAAGCTAGTCACTTTTTGTCGTTTTTCATGCATTTAGACAATTAGACTAATAAGCGGAAGAAAAATTCACCAGGTAAAAAGTCCGATTTTAATTTTGGAAATATACTTGAATTCCTTATTCTTTTTTCTAAGTTATATAGGAAATGGATTTTCGTTTTCTTTTTGTTTTGTAACATTCAAGTAACGGCGAATTTTAAAAAAATATATATATATAATAGGTATATATTAAATTATTTAATTAATTTGGTACTATAACTATACTAATTAAACAATACAAATCTCGAAAATCCATTTCCTACATAACCTAGAAAATATAATAAGGAATTCAAATATGTTTTCAAAATTAAAATCGGGCTGAGCAATGAATTTTTCATCCGCTTTTTGGGACTTATATGTTGAAACTTTTTTGATTCCAAAATTTAATGATGTGTGACTGCGCTTTTGTATGTTGCTGATTTCCAAAAATCTTAGCAGTAGTTTATCTTTAATTACTTAAAGCGTTCAGCGAACTCACGCACACTAATGATCAGTCACTACACACATAGTCACACATAACTCAAGATGGATATAGGATATTACCTAAATACGAGCCCTTAAAAATGGTTCGCTTTCAACAGCCTTAACATAATATAATCATAATAGGTATGTAAACTTTGAAGTGCATATATCAGTAATTCCTACATCGTTTGACCTTGCACGCTGGTACGACTTCAGTTCTTTAAAAACCTCAAGATTTCCTGACATATTTTTTCTAGATATTAATTGACGGTGGATTTTGAAATATGCATTTATGAGTTGATGAAATAAAATGTCATAAACTTCATACATTTTTACTTTTGTACATCTGTTGGTATATAGGTAAGTCAAACATTTATATTTCAAAAAAACGCCACGATTAAGTTCTAGAAGTTGATGTCAGGACAATCTTAAGGTTTAACAGAATTAAAATTGGCCAAGTCGAATTCTCTCAACGTTTGTACATAATTTTTGTTTTATTTTTTTATTCGTGTGTGAGAAGTGAGAACTGATACTGGTCGCAGGCGTGCTGTATCGCACACAGTCTACTTTGCACACACAAACAAGTCTTATCGCACAAGACATAATGAACTGCCTGAATACAAATCTCCGTAGAATATGCGACTGTCTAGAAGACTGTAGAACCACCTTAATAATTTAATCATACATACCTATAGCAAAGTACCAACATTTGTTTTTACCAAATGGAAGTTTAATTTATTAGCATTCTTCTAGAAATCATTATCCTAACCTAGGCAGCTTTAAATTAATCTAAGGATTTTGACAATTCCATCATGTATAGTAAAATATAATAATATACTTATGTAAATGTTTAAATTCTTCACAAATAATATTTTTGATTTACAACACTATTAATAAGTAATTGTTCATTTAAAAATCAAATTTTGTCAACGATTTAAATTTAAATTTCTATAAAAGGATAAATGCACCAATATATTTCGTTAGATTTTTGTGCTTTAATAAGAACTACTTATGAGGAGATGTATATTATATGTTAAAACCTTGATATAAAAATTAAAATGTTATACATTTTTATAATATTGTAGGTACTCGTTTATTCATAACTTGTTTAATATTTTTTGGAAACAATAAGTACAATTTAAAATATATTATTATTTCTATTTAAAAGAGTTGTTATCGTTCAACATTTAAGCTTGACAGTTGAAATAATGAAACGTAGATATTAATAATAAGTAATTTAAGAAAAAAAAGTCCAATGTACCTACATATACATGGGCCCTCTCTTGATACCTAACGGAGATGTAGACATGGTGCAGTAGCTTTTGGCATACCCTCCGATGTGCACGTCTTAGAATAATGCATAAAACATTTATGATTGTTGGCTGTTATTATCATTATTGCCGTGAATGAGGTGACAATATAAAATATTATAATATTACAATGAACTTTCTATCTTATTTTAAAACGCGTGATTATAGTTAGAATATACTATCTATAATATACATAGATTAATAAAATATTTGTGACTGTTATTATCATTGTCGTGCAGGTGAAAGGTGGTATACCGTCAAGTACACTATCAAAGACCATAATATTATAGTTCATAATAATTTGAAATGATTATATTGATTTATCAGAAAAAACCATAGAGTATAATATACGGGGTGATCGGTTTAACGTAAAATACTATTATACCAGAAAACATACGTTTTTGACGTATTTTTTATATTATTTTAAGTCATTACAAAATAATATGTATACCTATACTTATAGAAAAAAAATTATACTATATTTTATTTAGGGTTTTTAAAAAATATGTTATCTGTTTTGACTTTACATAGGTACCGGCTTTATATACTGTGATATTAATTTCAATTTGAAATAACATTTTTATAAATTGTTATTTTCCGTCTAGATTTTACATTCCAATTGTCATACTTCTGGTTATGATTTCCATTTCAAATAGAATTTGCAATTAATTTTGGTTTCACTATTGATTTTTCAAACCAGTTTTATTTTATTATATTTTTGATTTATAAATATTATAATCTTACAATTTAAAATCCCGGTTTTGACAAATTGTGGATTCACTTTTGAATTTTGGGTTTTAATACTTCAGATTTGTATATACATTTTAAATAGGTTCTTAATTAATGTTTTGAACGAATTATTAGTTTCCTATATAATATGCATGTTATTCATTTATTTTTTTTCAATTGTATGTGAACGATAAATAAAATTTTAAAATTAAAATTACACACTCACGTGTATTAATTGAAAACTAAATATTAAACGTACCTACATAGTGTAATATAGGTAGGTATACCTAATACCTACTACAATAAACTTTATCTAAATATGATACCATACTACCTAGTACCTACCTAATTTCATAATTCGTAAATCTGAATAATATTGACTTGATCTTTAAAAACCATTGTGTGTA
The DNA here is from genome assembly GCA_016617965.1 of Macrosiphum rosae. Classification (NCBI taxonomy): domain Eukaryota; kingdom Metazoa; phylum Arthropoda; class Insecta; order Hemiptera; family Aphididae; genus Macrosiphum; species Macrosiphum rosae. The sequence goes on from WHPZ01567689.1 coordinate 5,769, forward strand.
TAATATATAATAATAAATTATATAAAGAAAATAATTATATATTCTAAACCTATAATTTATGGAAATAATTGTTTTTCCACATTAAGAAAGTCCAAAACGATCAGTTCTATCTGTATAACTTTTTCACAATCTTTAAAACTAAGAAATGTATATTGTTATTTAAACCAAATTTATATCAAAATTATTAAAAATTCAAATAATTTGGTGCATTTTTTAGTGACAATTAATAAAAATAGCCATAATAAATATTATGAATATAAAATAAACTCAACTTAAAAAACAACTATTCATGAAATATTTTAAATATAACAATATAAGAAATATAATAATTAAAACTAACAAAATAAATTAAAAATTTTAATTCTTATTAATTTGGCTAGTTATTATTATCAATGAAAATACTTATAAAATAAAATAACTCATTATTTACAGTGTTACACCAACTCAAAAACTTTGATTTTTTTATAACTAGTCTTTTAGCACAGTTACTATAGATTGACTAGATACAGCTCCATTAGATTTTGATTTAATATAAGTCTGACACTTTTTTGACTAATTTTATATATACAGTGAAACTTCTATATTACGAAGTCTCGTGGAGCATGAAAAAAATTGTATTATAGAGAATTTCGTTAAATAGAATTGAATAAATTTGGTTCTAATTTGGTTTGGTACTCAAAAATATTTCGTTAAACAGAACATTTTATTAAATGGAATTTCGTTGTATGGAAGTTTTACTGCGTATTACTACATTTATGTTTAATTGTGTTATCTGCTATAAGTAAGTAATTTATAATTTAATCAATATTGTTACAAATTGTTTGCTTTTTAATTATAATAAAATAAAAGTATATTATGGTACCTACAGTATGTAGGTATAAAAAATCATCAAATTCATTCCTAATACCTATATGCTAAACTAAATAAATGGGCCTACCCAAATATTTTGTGCTGGACAAGCCACAATAAAAATGAACATTATAAGAAATTTAAAATACTATTTAAAGCACTGAAACATTTTTGGTTCAGAGCCCGGAGACCATCTGCAGTGGCGCTATGTAAAATGTAAATATGTCTAACCTAACCAAATGCTTATAAAAAGTGTACTCTATAGGTAGGTAATATCTAATAATAATTATATGACATAAAAACTTATAATATTATGTACTATTTGCAATAATGGCATTTTCAAAATATTTAAATCTATGTTGAATTAATTTAAATAACACGGATTATTCATATCGTTTTACCGTTCTAACCTTTTCTTTTTCTTTATAATTAACTTCAGAAAATTTCTAAAATCACCTGTAATGTATAACTCTGAACAAGTATGTTAAACTCATAAATAATCATAATATTACATCGTTATTTCGGTTTCATAAAATTACTAATTTGGTTCAAGCCTTTGTGGCTCTCCTTAAACAATAAACATATTACATAATTATTACATAATTATAAACTGTTAATAGTGTATTTGAAATTTTGTTTGTGATCAAAATTAAAAATGTGAGTATTAAAAGGGAAAGTGTTTGAAATCTTAATCTTTATTGGAGGCCTAAAAGTCCAAGACGTCACACATAATCACACTTTGGTCCTTAGGTAACGGGAGTAGGTTGAAGCTAATATTGTCTTATGTCAAGATGCGTGGAAATATGTTAAATACAATATCTAATGTCATTGTATGATTGCAGGAAACATAACAAACCTAAAAACTAGGTCCATAATCCCGGTGGATCAGAACGATTTCGTGTATTGAATGGCAAAGAAGCGATTTTTACTGAGATATGAATGTGTCCGGCAAGGCTCAAAAATATTAAATTATTGCAAACCAATGGATAGAAGCGGTAACGACAGTGGCACTAGGAGATGAGATTTTGGCTGGTTTATGATATGACTATATGAGAGACAGCCAAAAGTGAGATTGCTTTTATCCCACTATAATATATTGCCACTTTCAACTTTGGACCAGTTGTTATAACCGAAACAAATCCAATTACTTGGTTTCATTATTTAAGTATACTTATATATTATAACAATCATAGGCCTTATTCTGTATTATTATTGTACATCGTACTCGACAGATAAGGTGATCACTGTTGTATGCCTGACAGGCTACAATCACAGCTACTCTATAGGCAAGGCTAGTATATTAGTATAAGATCTATGCCTTAAATAAATAATATTGTCGTCGATTGCTGTGTATACTCACTTGCTACGTGCTTTGGTAGTATAACGTGTCTGAAAAATGAAAAGGGATTTTTGGGCAAAAGTTCTGGCTAACACCCATTGCAGTTTGTAATCGGTTGAACCCACAGAGTAATTTTAGAATTTCTGCAAAGGTACGGATTGAAGGCCTCGGCCGACACTTGCATGGGGCACAGACCGAAAGAAGTACTCCTGACTGCCACAGCCACTATTGAGGCAGCTGTTCTGTGTACTAGCAAATTGTTATTTTTCAGGGTATAAATCTTGATACCTATTTAATTTGTTCCTATAATTTATGTAAAAATAATAATAATAATAATAATAATATAGCTAATTCACTATTAAAAGTAATTTTGATTACCCTGACTCAAATTACATTTGGAACTAGGAAGACAACTCTATTAATTAGTATTTTTAATCAAATTAGATGTATCCATAATGTATTGTAACTTAATCTGTACCAACTTATACGGATCGATGGACAAATGAATTAAAAAATTCTATGTACTCATTTAATACTTAAAAGTTTGTAAATATTTTGTTTGTTTATTGTTGTGGGTCATTGAACAATTTTTTTTGCATGTATTTTATGATGTTTAATAGTAGATTGTATAGAATACTTAAGAATAATGTCAGTCATAGTTCGTGGATTATAATTTAAATCGGTTTGTAATATTTATCATTTTGAATTTTACATTAATTATGCTCTAATTATATCAATTATAAAGGTAATATCACAAATATTTGGATTTAAAAAAAAAAGTAGAAAAAAAAAGTTATAAGTAATAACTCATATTAATTTATGTATAATTTATAATAATGTATAACATGTCAAAAATATTGATATTTTGTATGGAATATTGGTAATGCAATAATTTCATTGTCAATAATAACTTGCGTCCTTTCGTATATTTTGTAATTGTATTTATATTTGAACTACAGCTGTCCCGCCCAACGTTACGAGTTCCAAAGATTTTAAGTAGTACTGTCATACTCAAAAGATAGAAAAAATCAAATAATTATAGTACTTTTTGATTAGTTTCATAACGAATCGACACTTGTATCGAGTTATGGAAAAAGATCACGGTCAATGATATAATACAGGTTTAAATATTACCATAACGGGAAAAAAAGGCCAAAGTCACACTTTAAAACTGCAATACTGAACATTTTAGGAATATTGGCTATTATCGTTTTTCCCCGTAACCCTTCATTTGTTTTTAATTTATGTTATTCATCAGAGAAAAATCAGAGCAGAACCAATGTCGAATTTAAAAAAATATTACTAAACAGAGATAAATTATAATCCACGATCTATGACTGACATTTTACTTAAGTATTCTATACCATCCACTTTTAAGCATCAAAAAATATATGCAAAAAAAACTTTCAATGGCTTACAACTCTATACAAAAACATTAAATTTAAAATCAAATATTTACTAACTTTTAAGTATTAAATGAATACATTGAATTTATTTAATTCATTTGTCCATTAATCTGTATAAGTTGGTCCCAATTAAGTTGAAATAATAGATTTGGATAGGTATATCTTATTCGATTAAAAATACTAATTAAGAGTTGTCTTCCTAGGTCCGATTGTAGTTTGAGCCAAAGTAATCAAATGCGTTCTACTTTTAATATAAAATTATTTATATTAGGTATTATTATTATTATTATTATTATTATTATTTTACATTAATTAGGAACAAATTAATTAAATATCAAGATTTGTAAGGTGAAAAATAACAATTTGTTAATATATAGGATAGCTGCCACAATAGTTGCTGTTGTAGTCAGGGTTACTTCTTTCGGTCTGTGCCCCAAGTATCGGCCGAGGCCTTCAATCCGTACTTGTGCAGAAGTTCCAAGACTATTCTGTGGGATCAACCTATTACAAACTTCAATGGGTGTTAGTCAAAACTTTTGCCCACAAATCCCTTTTCACTTTTCAGATACGTGTTGTACTACCAAAGCACGTAGAAAGTGAGTTTACACGCCAATCGACGACAATATTATTAAGGTATAATATAATATAATATGATCCGGCCTATGCATAGGTAGTGGCGTATATAAAAAAATTAATATATTATGTGAAAATCACGTGATCCCCGCGTCCCGCCTCCAATTGAACCGCCTAAGCCACTCACAATAATCTACCGGCAGAACAATCAATGATCGATTCATAATCACAAAGTGCTTAAAAAAAATATATTAGTAAAATAATACTTTTTTACACTGCGATGTTTCCTCGGTCCGCTTGAAAAATAAACAAATTATGTGAACAACACGCTGACGTAGCCCGCAACCCAATCGCCTGGACAACGATATAATTTAATAGGTTTTCGATGCATTTTATTGTAAAAGGCTGACCACGCCGAAGTTGCATCGTTAAGTCTATTCTCTCACCCGCCACCACTTGCAAGACAGTCTTTTTTTCACGTGAGTCGTCTTCGCCAATTTGACAGGATAGACTTCAGTAATGGGCCATGGAGGGTGAAACTCGAGATACTCTCCACATCAATCAACAACTCAAGTCGTCTTCCCCTGGTTTTTCTCTATTTGCAATGCAACCAGCTAGTCTTGCTGTTTCAGTCATATTATTCAAAAAACTTATAATGTTACATTCCTCCTGTTTTTCTCTTTCCGTGTAAACCAGGGTTGCGAATTGTTCAAAACAAATTGTTTTAAACATGGTTTTTATAGTACTTTAAAAATCAATTATTTGTTTAAAACAGACAAAATAACAATGAAACACTGTTTAAAACCCAAACATCATTGTTTTATACAAATAAAAAGGTTTCTTTCCTAAAAAAAAAACTATTTTTTGCAACCCTGGTGTAATGCCAAAAACGGGTTCACAAGGAACTAATATCATATTTGTAATTTGTAAAAGATGCGTGTCCGGTAACCCCGTGGTCTGTGGCATAAGGGAGAATTACCTATGTATTGATATTCCTCATAATAATTACCATTGTTCTATCTTACTCCTATAATGAAAAGATTCGTGCCCAGGAACCCAGTGGAGCCGTAGCACAACTCACATTAGTACCTATTATATTCATTACAGGAGAAATCTATATATCCAGATGTATCTCCATCAAGTTATTGTATTCTATACTTATTGTTATATTATTATCTTTATCATATTGTTTATATTGTAAATTATATTATATTCCCCGAAAAAATTTCAGAAATCCTTCCCCAAAATTATTATTTATTATCTGAAAATGCCATGTAAAATATATCACTGTGATTACTTACAACTCTATCTCTCTCTCTTTATTTAATATTATTAACGAAAGTGTCACCTTCTATGCTTTATTATTGTTATTTTATTTTGTAATATAACAAAGACGTGAGTTCTACTGACGTGTCATCAGGAACATCACAAGGTATGGTTCAAATATAGCTACGGTAAAATATTTTTATTTAAATGTTTTATTATGTTTTGAAATTCACGTCATTTTTAAAATTATTTGAACCTAATTATAGGGAACATTTTTGTTTACATACTTTTTGTATAAATGTCCTTCCCATAGCAAGCTTTGACTGAAAAATTGGTTGTAGATTTCTATTTCCAATACTCGATACTTTATTTTTCAATAATTTTAGTACATTTAAAAGTTTATATTTAAAACACTAGTTATAATGTATTAGGTTTAGATGTATACTAATGTTTACTCATTTTTTTTTTTAAAACATTATTTTCATACTAATATATATGTATAAAAATAATAATAAAAAAAACGTTATTAAAATCATTCAATATATAGCTTTAGTTTACATAATAATTTCAATAACTATTTAAAGTAAAATATTATCAATTAATTAGGTGGAAGTACAACAGTAAATTTCATACCTACAACATTACTTGATGGGCGGCCACTTCTTATAGTTCTTAGGTACAACTTTAAACTGTATAATTATAGAACCTTTCTTAGTTACTTAGGTACCAGTTTAAAGTTTAATAGATATTTTATAGTTAGATGCACCTATGTAAAAACTGTGATAGTTCTTTGATTATTTCGATGAGAAAAAAAAACTTTTTCATACATAATGTGTCTATGTATGTAGGTACCATTATACAAGTAGGTAGTGTTGGGTAAATTGCTTTTAAAAAGTAATGAAATTACGTTAATCGTTACTTCAAATATTTTTATTTAAATTACATTTGCGTTAGGTACCTACAGTTATTTTTATCACGTCACATTACTTTTTCATCAAGGGGATTTCATACTGACCCTTTTTAAGAAGTTGGGGATAGGCAATTTTTAGACAATCTGTAAAGTGGTTGCGTGGAGTGCATGTGTGCGTGTAGTAATTGATCATTAGTGTGAGTGACTGACGGGCGACGGCGAGCTGGATAAGCGTTGCGCACTCGTATGCACATGTCACATTATGCCTAACAACAAATTTATTTCATGGCGAAATCATAGACCTAAACGAATCCCAACATTCCGACTTGAGTTTTCCACCGATAATAATTTTGAAAACAAGTTTGTTTTGTTGTTCAATCAACTTTGGATCCTTCGAGCCACATCTTTTATTTATTATTCTTAAAAAGAAAAAACCTCACTTGAAATTTAGAAAAAAAAACTTGTATTCTTAAAAATGTTAATGGATATAAATAGTTTTAAAACTTTTTTTTATTATTCTGATTCGAAGGATTCAAAATAGACTTTATAATAAATTCAAATATGTTTTCAAAATTATTATAGGAGTAAAACTCAAGTTGGAACGCGTATAGGTCTATTTTACTCTAAAAAGCGGTAGTGTAGAATACTCTTAATAAAGTAGTGCGTTGCAAATAACGTTACTTTTTTTTATAATTTTTTTTTTTTTTTTTAAAACCATATTCAATTCATATGATTAAATTATTATATATATATTTTACAATCATAGACCTAGTGATAATATAGACCCGTTATAGTATTATCTATAAATGTAAAATCATCTCACCTATATGACTATGATATATATGTAGTCATTAGTCATAAATCATACTACTCTCAATAAATATCCGATTGTAGTAGGTATAACTAAACTGATGCTGATTATATGTATGTGTAGGTATTAACGTGAAGATATTTTCCTAAACTCTGTACCTATAATAATATATAATCAATAATTTACGTTTTAGACCCCATTTATGCTGTTCTAATTAAGATAGATTTTACATCAATAAAAAATGCTCAAAATCGATGCAATTTGTTACTAACGCCTAGGTACTGGATGCCACTAAAGATTGATCTCACATTTTATTGAAATAACAATTTTTTTATTCATATTATGATGAAACATGTGTGCCGTCTATCTGTTTCGTAATGATGGCATCTTTTTTATAGAATTATTATATTTAATTTGGATAATATTTGCGTAAATGCTTATTTATGTATACATTATACTGTTTGGTTCTTTATGCTTTATGAAATACGAGTACCTATAGTATCTAATACTTATGAGCTTATAATATGGACTTGTAGGTGCAATAATACAGTCTTGTAAAAAATACTTTTGAAAAAGTATTAGGTAAGATACTAATACTAGTATTCGAATAAAAAAGTATTAAGAATACTTTTGACATACTATGATAAAAATGTGTTTTACGAATACTCCCAAAGTATTTGAATACAAATACGAGTATTTTTTTTAAATTTTATGCTATATGTATATTGTACATCAGTATATTATAGGTACCTATTATGTTACTACTTACCATAGATTTTAACAATTACTATCGCATGTCTGACTATTTAGAGATAAATACATGTTCACATATTTCATTCTGCATTCAGATATATTTCAACTAATATTGATTAAATTTTAATGAAAAAAATAAAATAAAAAGTGGTATTAACAATTAATATGGTACTATTTTAGAATTATTAGATTTTCAGTTTTCTTAATAAATTCCAATACAGTGACCATATAAAATGAATAAAACTGACTTTATGGTATTTAAATACTTGTATTCGAATCCTTTACAAGACTGAAGCAATAAGGACGTGTCTACTACAATACCTATAGGTATATGCTCAAATGTTGTTGTATAAATACCTGCCAAATACATATATAATTAATCGTTGTAGCTAGTGTACTTAAGATATAGAGGTCTTACGAGCAGATTATGACAAAAATAAAACGAATCAGTAGGTAGGTAATAATTTTGTTACACGTCTTGGCCAAACACTGAATATTTTATTCAAATAAACATCATATAATAATATATAGGTACAATTAAAAAAGGTCAGCGGGGTGGAAGAGACTGTGCAGCTCGCAAGTAATAATAGGCACGGGTGGGTAGGTATGGCGAAGAAGACCTTTGGTGCGTAAACACATATTATTCAAATCGCCGACGGGGCTACCGTCTGGACGACTGCGCAGGGGGCGCATCTGTTGTGCACGTCTACTGCGCGCACCGCGTAGTTGTGGACCACGTCCTTCCTCCGGTACAGCAACTTGCATTTCATTGGCAACCGGCCAGCTTTGAAGTACCATATCTTCTTCCAGGCGTCGCCCGACACCGGCGTGTCGCCGCGGTATCCAAACAGCTCGTAGCCTTTGACGCGCGCGTACTTGGGAAGCATCGACGCCGACGCCCGCTCGTGCCATACCAACGTCAAAACGTCGTTGGACACGCTCAACGTCAGCACGGGAGCTAATGGTACCTTTTTCCACGATGGGTTGATGGCGTGCCGCGGCACGGGTGGATACGCCGACGTGCTTTTCGACACGGCGCCGCTGCTATTGCTCCCGTACACCACCTGCATGGCCAACTCCGTCATGTCGTCAACGGCTTCCCCCGCCAAGCCGTCAACGTCCTCCTCCGCACCGTCGATAACGGCCACTGCCACCCCGATAACGGCCTTTGCCATCCTCAGCAGTCCGCTTTGACGGACTAGAACTTTCGACGCGCTTTCTTCGTCCTGATCGACCCATCGTCTCTTCGACTTGGGACATGGCTTGCGCACGACCGTGTTTTCTTTTTTCGTGCCGGACATTGCGAAACGCGTATCGTGTAGACGAATATTATTATCTATCGCACGAAAGACAATGCCGACGGATAAACTATTTACAATGTAACTATGGTCTTCTGTGTGGACAAGCAAAGATGGTTGCTAGGCTAGAGCGTCTTTGTGGAAAATGTGCTACAAAATAAATAGTTACGACGGCTTTAGTACCTACTTACATAGATACGATATTAAGTTGATTTGTTGTTAACACTCTCAAAAACATTACATTATCGTGATATCGTTTGAAAAGCTGATACGTATCTATGGAACATGGGGGGTCACTATAAAATATCCAGTGGCACACACATGGAGGGTTCAAGGGTAGAATTTTCTACCCCTGATTTTTTTGGTAGGTGGGTGGGTGGGCAGATAGGTTTGGACCTCCTGGCTTCAAAATATTTACATCAAAAAAATTCCACTACGTATAAAAATATTGAAAATAAACTATTAAATAATTATAGGCTATAGCCATTAGTCTAATAGCCAATATAAAGGTAACCGATTCAATTTGCTACCCCTATTTATTTTTGAGTATGCGCCACCGAAAATATCTTATTTATCTTACCTAGGTTTTAATGCAAGTCCAAAATCGAATGAACATAAATAGTTATTTAATGCCACGGATAAAACCACCAAAAAATTACGAAAAACCACTAAAAATGGGATTTTAATTTCTAACGCTTTGTTTATCACCATAGAACCGACTAAAAAAAAACAGTATTTTTTGACCGATAAAAAAAACCCTTTTTCAATTATTAATTGATAGAAAGCCATATTTTGTTTATTTATTTCATATGTTAATCTGTAATACAATTTTAATTTAATTATATAAATAATGGTGCATTAATTCACAGGCCAATTGGGACTATTTAAAAGTAAAGGGTGCAACCACATGCCCTGACCCTTCCAAATGTTGCCCCTGACATGTGCCAAATTCCATTGAACATAAATAAACATATTTAAAATGTTGTAATCTTTAATTTTCGATGATATTGAAGTACAATAGTTAATATATGAAAAAAAAGATAGAATATAACCTAATAGATGACAATTTATTTTATGTTTGTTTGGTCCAAAGAAAAAATATAATATATCAAACAGTGAGTTTGTCTAGTTCTAATAAAATAAAAATAAATGTTTTTTTTTAAATGTATAGCACTGGAAAATGGTCAGGTGTTCTTTAATAATTTTTAAAATAACATTAACTTCCCATTATATTGTATTAAAATATATAAAAAAGGAAAAATACATTATTACTGGTCTTATCATAGTTTCTTGTAAAAGTTGTCCATAATAATATAATTTTTTCCATTTTGATTTTGAAAAAAATTTTATTACCAGATACCCACCAAAACCCACATTTTAGTAGTACTCCCATGTCTTAAGTTAAAATGGTAAGAAGATATAACAAATGAATATGAAAAGTGGTAATTCTTATTTCAAAAATTCTTGGATAGTGATAATATTATATTAATTATTTTTTAGTTGGTTATAAAAGGTATAAAAGAATAAGACTCGTAGGAATTTAACAAATGTAAATATTAATATAATTTACAAAAATATTCATAAAAATGTATAAAAAATTTAGTTTATCTTAACATTAAAACATAAACATATTCTATTAATCAATAATCAATTTTAAGTATTCACAATATTGTTTAAAAATTCATTACATTCAAGTTTATATATTTTTAATTTAAAATTTGTTTTCAACAATATTTGTCTTTTAATAGAAGAATGTGAATATGTATAACAAATTGTATTGTTAAATTAATTAATATTATCTAATAGATGAGTCTATTGGGTGATACATCCATTCTGTTGATTCTATAAAATCTATTTCTTTTTCAAGTTCTTTAAGTCTTTTTGCATGTTCTTCCACATTGATCAGGTCGATTCCAATTTCATTCATCTAAAAACATACAATCATATTATTTGTAAATTATAGATTTAAAAGCCAAGTTAAATATTAGATTACTTAATGTATATTGGTCAAGTAAAGTGAAATGTTTCTCTTTAGTTTTGATAATTTGAATTTAATTAAGTTATAAATTAAAATTAAATAAGGTTAGGTATTTGAGATATCATTATTTTGTTTCAATATTATTTATTTATGCCTTACAAAAGTGCTATGGATAAAAGACCCATTAAAACAAAAATGAATAAAAATAAAAGTTATAATTACAAAACATTGTTGTTACATACATAAAATTGTATAAAGATTTGGTTGTGCAAACATTAATTTGATAATTATAGTGTACATTAGAGATGTGAGCTCGGTAAATTTTATTAAGATTTTTTTACCATTCATAAAATCGGATTACACATCTTTTTTAATGTTTTTACTAGTGCAAATTTTATATAGATAGCCAAAGTAACATATAGGACTATAAGTGCAGCACAGTATTTTAGTGTATTATATAGATTAGATAGGTTGGTAGATAGAAAAAAAAATATGATTAAATATTCATCCTACATCTATACACTTCATAAAAAGGTTTTGAGAAGGCAAGAATTGGGCAAGTAAGCTTTATTTGAAAATTGAATGAAAATTACACCTAAAAAGTTTTTACCAATTTACCTAATTTTACTAAAAAATGTTTACCGGTGAATTCTGGAATCTCTAATGTACATACTATAACAATAGCAAGCCACATTGAAGAAAAAATAAAATTAACATGTCCAGATTTTGTTAATAGTCTCCATTGCCACATTTAGCAAAACACATATTTAATTTTAATACCAAAACATATTTATATCAAAAGATATGAATTAAATATAACTATAATTTATTGCATGTTTAACTTATTATTGATTGTACAATAGTTAGTTGAATAAAAGGTTTAGAATTTAATTAACTTAACACATTATATGTAAATATAATTACCTGGCCTTCAGTTTCACATGGTTGCTTTTGTGAAAAAAAAAAATATATATAAGTTAGTGACTATAATATCCTAATTTATAATATAAATTGTATCAACAAATATAATAATACAATTAATATAAAGAATATTTGTCTAGTCTAAGTAGTCTGACTAATGAAAAACATACAAATACCAATTATATAATATTATAAAACGTTTGATTGCCATCAATTTTGTACGCAGTTATCAATATAACAGTATAAAATGAAATAAACAATTTGGTGTAAAATTATTTTCATAAGCCATACAATAACTATTTAAAACATAATTTAACTTAAAACTTTTTTTATTACTTATTTTGAGCTACACTTAAAAATGCCACCCAAACTTTTAATTAATTGAGTAATAGTCTGTTACCTCTGTCCAACACAATCATGCAAACTATAGAAAAACCCATTTTTCTATTTCTCATTTAATGTTCCAACTGTTCCACTTAGGTAATTTTATATTAAACATTTTAATAGCAACACAATTTAGTGTTCCACATACTTAATACTGTTTTTAATACTTTTAAATATTGAAAACAGCTAGTATAGGGTGTGCAGCTAAAAAGTTATATCTACCTAGTTTGGCTAGAACAGCTTGGTAAAAAAATTACTAACTAGAAAAAGAGTTTGCTAATAAAATGTATGTATGAAAATAGAGACAAAATATTTTGTCATCACAACCACAAATTTTGACTAATGGCAATACTTTAAACTTCAGCCAACACAAGTGAATAATCTTAATACCAACCCGTAAACTTATTATTATCCAACCACTGCAGGCAAAAGATCTAATAACAAATAATATCCATAAAAATCCTAACAACGTATACAAGCAATGATTACATTTTAAATATTTATAATTCATCAAAATAATGGGTCAAAATTTTCTATAAAAGTCTTTATTGGCCATTTTTTTTTTAAATGTAAGATAGTTTTAAAATAATTTTCACTTTTTGAAAGAAAAAACCAAACTTTTTTTCCGTTTATCATTAATGTTTAATTTTACAACTTGATAATCATTCATTAAAATATGATTTAACACAGAAATATAACAACATTGTTTTTTGAAAACACAGCCATTATTGTTTAATATAAATATTTGATTGATACATGTATTTTAAAAATATTCATAAATGCTTGGTCATATTTGAATTTTTTTTTCTATTTATTGTATTTAAAATGTTTCAGCAAATGAAGACTTTTACAAGTTTATACCATAAAGGGTCTAGAAATATAGTGGAATTTGAAGTGTCAAATTAGTTTTACATGTAATAATAAATCATTTTTTGTTTATTTTGTTTTATATTATAGTTCATATTTTTATTTTTTTTATGTTAATACACATCATAATTTATGAAACTGAATCAAATTGATTTTAAATTATAAATACAGTGTAACCTCTCCTGACGGACACCTTCCAATAGCAGACGTTTCTTTTTAGGAACGAAGACATTCTAAATAGGAATGCCTCCTGAATAGCAGATATCTATTTTAATCTTCACTTAAAAATAATAACAAAACAACGACAGAAAAACACTCCCACACTAGTGTAACAATAAAGAACACTTTCATAACACTCGTTACGGGACGATAAAAAAAGATTTTGATAAATAACGTCTGTTATGACAAAAATATCAAGCTTTTGATAGTCAATGTTTTGTTCATTATTGTTATTTAGACCAAGCTAACCATTTTTTTCACACCAAATGTAATTGTTTTTAGGATGTATGTATTTTTTTATTGTTAAATCCGTATTTATTTTTTGTTAAATATTCATTTAAACATAAATTGTTAAATATAATAATTATTATATCATTATTATTATTTATAACACTATTATATTTTATAAATATATTATTATAATTAACAATGTCATATTAACCCTTTATGAACTTCAAAAATATGCCCCCTCTAAATAGCAGATTAAGTTTTGGTGATTGAGAGCGTCAGCTATTCAGAGGTTTCACAGAAATGTTATTAAATCAATAGCCACACATACTTGGATAATTTTACTTATTGGTTGCTGATGTCCAATATGTTGTCATTAGCCAAGCTTCGGACATTACTCATAACACATACCCAGTGGCGTTTTCAAATTTTTTAATGGAGGGGCCATAAAAACTGATAGCAAAGTTTGCAGACAAGTTGTAGCTCCCTCAATCACTCACTACCTAGTGAATAAGGGTGTCATATCCCCCCTTGGATTATTTTATTATATACAATTTATCATAAAGCAATAAAAGTATACTTACTGCTATATGACATGGTCTGAGAACAATAAAACATTTACATCCCCCCTTTCAAAGCACGCCACTATCACCACCAACACCACAAGATTAACAATACACATTATAGTGTTATACATTGAATCTTAACAAATATAATTTTTCTTATACCTCATTTTTAAAAAAATTTAATTAATCTTTATGAATGTGAATATTATACATTTTTCTTGATTTTTTAGACATCGACATCACAAACTTATTTGGAATCAATAACCACTTTTTTATGAATGGCCAACAATGTTAACCCATTAAATCAGTTTTAAAAAAGGATAAAGATAAATAATTTTAGAAAAAATAATGGCTTACTACATAAAAATGTCAGCTCAGGAGTTGACATAAACAGTGTATGATGAGTAATAACTGTATACTAGACTGGTATGGTGCATAATGTTTTAAATAATTGGCAAATATAGAATGCAAAATGCAATAATTTGTAAGTTTTTTTGGAAATTCATGATACTTTCAGTTTTGCATTTCATATTTTTTATTTGGAAATAACAGTTTAAAGACAATTAAGAGGATATTACAAAGACATTTGTTGACATGAGATTGCCTAGATATTAGTTGCCTTAAAATTTTATAAGAGGTCACTCTTATTTTTAACCTAACGGAGCTGAACGTAATCTGCTCAGTGTACAATTTGCTATGTTACGCACTTGTAAGACGAAGACAACAAATGTCGGTGTATACGTCCTCTTAAAGATAAAAATATGTAACATGGTTTCAATTGTTTGATAGCAACAAATCAAAAGTGATGTATTAATTATCACTAAACATATTATTTGCAACTAATGTAAGTGCACGAAAAATTTAAAAACACTCCAATATCAAAAGGACAAAATTATTTATCCAAATAACACAAATGGGATTATAAATTAAGGTCATGGCGAAGGGATCTATTTTCTATATCACCCAGTGAGACACAAACATATATTATATTTTATAAGGTTTTCATTGTAAGAATAGGTGAAGACAACAATTTATTATTGCTCTTGATCATACAATATTTAAATAAGATCTTATTCTAATGATATGTTTTAATGAATTCAAATAATACCTGAACTAATATGAGTATTGGTGATGTAAAACTATCCGGGATTTCTTGAATATTAGTTGATTTATCAAGAGCCCAGCTCTCTCTAATCATCTCTTTTATTTCATCATCAGTAATTTCAGGTGATTTATCTCCATATGATGTATTAGATGATGACGACCATGAAGTATCGTCCATGTTATCGTCAATTATTGGACTACACATATTATCATTTGAGTCACTCGATTGGTAATTAATCATTTCTTCATCAGACGACATTTCTGATTCATCTGTTGTTGTACAATCTAAATCTCGTAGTGGAAACTGGTTATCAAAAGTATATGGCATGGTTTGTGACGTTGAAGCTGATGATGTTGATGCTGTTGATGTAGATGCTGCTGGGATATCACTCATTGTTCTGGTCAATATATTCTAAAAAAAAATAAATGTTTATCAGCTATTCACAATATAGATTTTAACATTCATTTACAACAAGCATATTGAAAACATCCATTAGCCATTAAGTGCACCATTAACACATGATTATTCAATAGATAGTTTAAAATTTAAATAATTTAGTCTCATGAAATTTTAATAAATTATTTTAAAGTAGTTATTTATAATATTATGCAAATTAATTAATGAACACTAAATTCAAATAAATTTAGTGAATAATTTAATAAACTTATCAGATAACATTTTTTTTAAAGTATTATATATCATTTTAAAGAATAACATATTACTATTACATTATATATGGTTTTGTAATGAAATATGAGCTCATCTTTAAAAATTAATATTGTTCTATTATATAAATTTTTTTTAGACTTATTTTGGAATATAATGATATATCTTACGATAAATATACAAGCTAAAATATGGTAATACAACTTATAAAAAACAGCCTCTCTTTGATACTTTTATTAATAAATACATTGTTTTAATTGAATTTATTAAATCTGTATTATAATAATTTACCGTAGTATACAGTAACATACAGTCGAGCTTGGTTAACTCAAAGTTGTCGATACATCAAACTTTTTCCCCAGTCCCAAGAATGTCTTATTTAAACAGTGTACAACAATTTTTTAACTCAAATATTTTGTGGATAACTAGAAGTATCAATTTCATTCAAATTGGTGATATAAGGGTTATCCTTGTATGTATAATTACTTTTGGAAATAAAGTCATTAATGTTATTGTTACTGATTGTTTATCTAACAATTCACCACACATGTAGTAAAGCAAAAATTACCAAATAATAATTACTTTTTAAAAATAATAAATTATAGAAATAGTAAAATTTGTATGTATAAATGAAGATATAAAAACAATAAATAATATTGTATTAAAAATAAATATGTACCCATGTAATTTTATTTTATACTTTTGTTTTTCTTGAATAACACACATTCTTTGCTGGCTCCTTAAACTTATAGTTGACCAAGTTTGACTATATCATATAATATATTTTGTTTTATTGTATACCTATTTGTATGTTTAGAAATTAAAGTTATTAAATATAATAACCTACTTAAGTATCAAAAAATGAATGGGTATAACTTGTGATTTGTATTTAATTTATGTCAAGAAAAAAATCATAAACATAAATCATAACTTATTAGTAAATAATGAAGATCATACGGTTGAAATAAAAATATAATTTCAATGTAATAGGTATTTAGAAGCACTGCAGTATTTATGTTTTAAAATTATTAGTGGAATCAATAAATCCTGATTTATGATATTTAACTGAGCCCAAAGAAACCTTAATACATTTAGATTAATATTCAAAATAAAACCGATCTATTCAAATATTAAATTGAACCCATAATTATAGATAGTAGTTACTGAAAGTAAATTAAAAATTATTGTGTTTAATTATGTTTATAAATTAAAAATTGTATCACATCATCAAAAAATTATTATACATTAATTTTCATAATGTGTGATAATATGTCATTTTTGAAAATACTTGTTTTGATTTTGAAATAATATTATATACTCATAAAAAATGAATTGGTAAATAATACTAAAAATGTTCGATGAAATTCCATCAATAATACTATATAATACTATACACTAACCATGTCAAATAGTGAACAAATATGTTACTATACATCTAAAATATAAAAGGTAAGCGACAATAGAAATATTTAGTTTAATCTCAAAATAAAAATCCAATTATTAGAGTTAAGAAAATTAAAAAAGTTCCAGAATCTTGTGGAAACATTTATTAATTACATTATACCATTGATTATAAGCTAGGTATTGAATATATAAAATCTTCACAGAATTAATTTTAAAAATTTGTTTTGGATTCTTATTTTGATAAAAAAATTGAAATTTGATATATATATAGTTTAAAGTTACTAAGAAGATCCCAACATAAAAAGGTGTTAGATTAAAAGGCCTATCTAAAAAAATATGAACATTTTTTTAAACTTAATATAGTGTTAGTATTATAGTACTCAGCTTTAAGTAAGGATACAAGAACAATTTAATTTTACTATTTACGTTAAATTTATGAAGGATCCAATCAAATAAGGATTGCTTTAATGCTTTGGTACATTTTTTGATACATCTATATCCATTTGATAGCATTTCCATATAACCAAACTATGTTGCCTATCAACGATAACAAAAAATAATAAGATTAATTTTGATTTACCCAGTAAAAAACAACATTTGTTTTCACTATTTTTAACTTTAACAAATATACACCGCCAGTGGGAAAAAAACAAAATTAAAAAGTTACATTTCTTTGGAACTATTAAAAATATTAAGATATTAAATATTTATATAGTGATCAATTTTGAATTTAGAAACAATTTGGTGATGACAACATTTGAATAATTAAATTAAATTGTTGAAGTTAATTAAGTAAATTATCATAAATTATAATCCATAGGTAAGTGCCATATTATAATTCATAAGAAAATGATATTTTAATTCATAGAATGAAAATTATTTTTTTAAACAAATATAAAGCTTCAAGGAATATATTTAGGTAGGTAAAGATTTAACTTAAATATAAATATACAAATACCAAGTATTATATTTGTTGGGTAAATTAGAGATGCAAGACTTGATATATATTAAATCAACTTTATTAATTAATGAGAGAAGAATTTTCTTAGCTCTTCCATCTGTTTAATACTTTAAATATCAGTAAACTCAAAGCTAAATGTTTACCAGTGGTACCTGTTTATTAGAACATAAGCAAGTTGTCATAAGTACATAACCAATAATATTCAACCATAATTGTCCCACATAGTAATGAAATAAACATTAAAAGATTACAATAAGTCCTTTGTATATGAATGATAAAACCAATACTTTTAAGTAACAATATTATATTCTTAGAAACATATTTTTCTGTATGTATATAAACAGTTTAACTATGCACAATTCAAAGTAGTATTATTTATTAATTTTATAATAAATTTACATTTTAATTTAATACAGAAAACTAAAGTAATTAGGTAGTTTATTTAAAATCCATTTATTTAACTTAATTTTGATAATTTGAATTGACATCACTAGTCATTTGTTTAATAAACATAAAAGGTTTTGTAAAACTATAATTTTGACCCTATAATAATAATTAAAAATAAACAGAAATCAGGCATATGTAATGCAAAAAATAATATTTAAATACTGAGATTATAAATAATAAGTTGTAATTAAAAATAAAATTAGAACTTCTACGTGTAAAAAAATATTTTTTAAAAATAAACTGTAAAATAAAAAAAAATTAATTAATTATTTATCTTTGAAATGGATGAAGGTTTTTTAATCAAATGAAGTTCTAAATTGAAATGCACTAATAAATAATTTTTCTAAACATACATTTTTAATTAATATGTAGTTCAAAATCAAATTAAATTTTAAAAATAATATGAATTTTATAAGGCCTACTATTGTATGCATTTATTTCTCGTTGAAAAAAAAATTTAAATAAAAAAAGTATTTTATGGAAGTTTAGGCACTGGTCCAATGTGCGACCTACGGCCAATGTGGGTAATTTACTGCCCAAAGTAAGAATAAAGTTGTCGATTAGTTAAATTTATGTCGCAATGTGACTATTAATAAATTTGACAAGTGATCAAAATTAGGAGGAAAAGATATGATAGTTCAAATCAATGAGTCGTTATTCAAAGGAAAACACAAATACAACGGTGGTCGACTTCAATGTGGTGATATTAGACCAAATACTAAAAATGAGGAAAGTGAAAAGTATAGTGATGATACCAAAGATAATAATTAAGTGGGCGCAAAAATTATGGAACACGTATCTGGCCTGTAGGTTATAGGACTTTGTTGCAAAAAAAAATATTTTGGAACGACATTTATTCATCATGGAAAAACTTGACAAAGAAACCTTACTTCCTACAGTTAAAAACGAAGTAGAATTAGGAATATACATAGTGATAAATGGAGAGCTTATTTGTCATTAAACAATAAAGGATACATACACAATACAGTGAATCATCAAAAATGGTACAAATGCCCAAACCATAGAATGTTTGTGGAAAATACTGAAAAAGCGATATGAAATATGAGTAAAAGATGCATCTCTATTATTACCTAGACAACTTAAAGAGGAGTAGTGGATATCCCTTCACCCAAACTATATTTGAAGAATTTTTATCAGACTGGAAAGATGCTTTTGTAACATAAATTATATATCATAAAATAAAGTTATAATAATAACTATAATAATTAATAACTATTAAAAATGCAGTATAGGTCAATAGCTATATCGAGGGCCGCACACTGGACCGAAATGTATAGGTCGCACATTGAACTGGTGCCGAAGTTTATTGTTAATGACTAATGAGGTAAGGGGACAGAATATAGAATTTGCAACGACCCATACAAATGTATCTAATAGGACTAATTATATTAACTATTAATACTAAAGGATTGCCTTGAACTTTCAAATTGATTCCTCTTAAATTATAAAAAATGATTATTTCTGCATGCGAAACAAAAGTAAGGCTGAGCCAACTACAAGTAGGCCTAGACTAATTAGGTAATTTTTCACCATAATTAATATCATAAGTGGTAACTAAAATAAATAACATGTACATATAAGTCGAGATATAAGTTTAAAAATTATTGAAATAAAAAATGTCCAGAAAAATCAATATTATTTATTTAGCTACTTATTCGACTACATATTTTTATTAACTATATATCAAAATTCCCAAAAATGAATTTCCTAATTTATGTAAATTCGGAGAAACTATTTGATACCAATTTGAAAGTTCTTGGAATATTTTGGAGGGCTACATTAAGCTGACTTATCCAACAATAATTTTGATTTTATGTGTAATTAGTTTACTAGCACATTATTAAAAATTGAACTTACAAATTTTTGTGAAAAAAAATGGCATAGGATTGCTCTTGATATCTACTCGTACAAGTAGGTGGGACAACTTAACAGACCTTGATAAAAATATGAAATTCGTTGTTGATCCATGAGCATCTGTAAACACAAAGTTTGACTACACATACTTAGTAACGACCTGTGAATTTCAATCGTTGAGTCCATCAATTGGCGTCGAAAGCCAATCTACACATCTCAAAATAATTAAAATAATCTATCGTGCAATAGAAACAAGTCATACTACATAATGAGTATGTTGATGTTATCGTTGTAACAATTTTTCTTATTCAAAGCGCATAGAAAACTTTAATTCTAGCACAACTAAATATTATCCTATTGATAATACAAAAATGCACAAGAACGTTATCGGCCCCCACACGCCATTAAACTGTAAAAGAAATCAAATACGGGTACCTTATATTATATTATTAGTGAAAAATACATACTTAAAATTCCGGTTTAAGTACTGTGGTTGTCGAGTTCGGTTACAATGAACCTATAGTGTAAGTTATCAATTGAAAGAAATAAACGAGTCGTGTGAAATCCTCATAAAAGTTTGGTGCATTAATAAAATCCGTTACAATAATGAATATAATGTTATTAATAATTTTAATATAATTTTATTTACACATTAAACTAGAATAAAAAAAATGTAGGCAGTAACTATTAAGTTGACTAGAGTTTTAACAATTTAAATATTCACGACGGCTCAACTACCACTAGTGAACGAGGGACGACTGATGTGATAACTGATAAGACAATCGAGACGATAAGACGAATGACCTTTTTCTTTTTAGATTAGTAACGACAGAATCATGACAATCACAACTTTACTACCCACCACGTATTTAATAGCGTTTTCCATCTGTACACGTCTGGTCGACAGCATGAATTTTGAAGGTGTGGAAAATTATATGATTATGGTATCAGTTTTCGCGTGCAGTATGCAGTCAGGGGGAAAACGCTATAAGATAATGGTAATTGGCATATCTCAATTCGTATTATCCACGATGTGATGTGTCGAACAAAACTATAAATAATATTTGAATTTGAGGTCGTCCGTACCGCATAGAAACAATTTTCTACGATTGGTCAAAACTCAAAATATCTAACGGACAAAATACAACCAAATCATTTTTTCCTTTAACAATTTTCTGTGGGCATTGACCAGTGTTGGGTAGTAACGCAACGGAAGTAACGCGTTACTTTGCTTGTAACGCGTTACGTAATTTCATTAGAATTACATATTTCCAAGTAACGAAAATGTGAGGAATTACTTTTGAAAAGTAACTTCTATAGAATAAGGCGTTGCAGTTTCGAATAATTAAGTACCTTCGTCCTACCTACCTATTGTAAATTTTCTATACATGATAACATTTTCAAAATATTTTGATTTATTTTGAACTGTTTAGGGACATTTTCATTTTCCATTTTTTTTTTGTTTTTTTTCCTAAATATATCAATAAAATGTTATTTGTTGGTTAAAAAAGGTTTTAAAATTTAATAGAATGCTCCTAGTATATTGTTTCAAAGGCAGACGAAATATATTAAAAATCCTTAGTCACAGTTTCTTTTTATAAGCATTTAAAGTTCAAAAAGGTGGGCAAGTGGGTGTTGCTCTGCTTTACAGTAGGTTACAAGTGGGTCACTGTATAATGGATGAAATTAAATTTGAATTCAATGATATAATATCATTGTATAAGAAAAACGATTCTGAGCGGAGACGGTATGTCAGTCTAGGTATAAGACATATTATATACATATCTATGG
>WHPZ01567694.1:0-14180 GCA_016617965.1 Macrosiphum rosae
TCCATTAAAAAATATAGTGGTTACCATTTGAAAAAAAAAAGTTGATTTTGCTATTGGTACACCTGCGTGTTTAAAAATTTTGAAATTGTTATAAAAAAATTGCTTGATAAAAATAAAGAAACACGTCTTTTTTAGTTTTAAAGAAATTCCATATCATCGTTCCGTAATCGTCAAAAAACACCGGGTACAATGACATAAGATACACCCTGTATATCTATGATAGTATCACGGTTTTTTATTGATGTAAAACGCGTTATAAGTACCTAATGGATATTGTGATATGATTAATTTGAAATTTATTATAGGTATCTATTATAGGTCAATTTTTTTTTAATAACATAGATAAGTATGTAATATGTCTTAAACCTAGACCGACATACCGTCAGAATCGTTTTTCTTATACAATAATATTATATCATTGAATTCAAATTTAATACCATCCATTATACAGTGATCCACTTGTAACCTACTGTACAGCAGAGCACCTTTTTTATAATTAACTGTAAACAATTTGTAAACCATTACTAGCGGCGTGTCAGAGAAACGGTATGTTGGTATTTTTCTTGTAATATTATTACTAAGGTAAGTTAGGTATCTAAATAGGTACACTATACAAATGCAAAATACTCATATTGTATTAAAATTTAAATACACTCCATAAAAGGAAAACAGGAAAGAGGAAACCAAAAAAAACCCCGTACATAAAGCCGTTAGGTTTCTTAACATCGAATCTATGTATTGAATTACAATACAGTACTGTTGGAACACATTGACACAATCACGGATGACGTGTATATAATAATAATAATAATAATATGTAGACGCTATTTGTTATTCAGTAATTGCTTTCAATCGTGGTATAATTTATTTTTAAATTATTATATATAGAAATTAATTATGAAGAAATAAATTGTTTCATTGCAGGAACACAATTTGAACAGCTTTTTATTGTGTTAGGCAATGGTGAAGTAATTATTATAAACAATCGAGTTCAGATATGTCACACTACCTATATAAATTATCAGTTATTTTATTATAGGTTCAGACTTCAGGTATAAAATTGTACATAATAAATGATTTTTAAATTAATGTAAGCTGTAAATTGGCTGTCGGAGGAAGGCCTAAACGCGTGTTAAAATTAAAAGTGTTAGTTCTAATAAAATTAAAATAAAATATTGATGCTGGTTAAAAAAAAATTGTTCTATTAATTTGAAGTATAAATACGATTATTGTCAGGGTTGTAGTGTTTTTTTTATACACATAATAATATATAGGCATATATTATGGTTGGCCTATCGCAGAATGTATTGTATTTTACTATTACTATATTATAGTTATGACCTAGAATACTCGTAGGGTAATCAATGGGTATAATATCACAATAATTGTAATACTTTTTGAACAATGCGATATTAAAAAATTATAAGTAGGTAAATAAAAGTGTTTCGCAAAATAATTATTAAATATTTACACTAGTCGTATATTTTTTAATTTTTCAGAATGCCATTAGTGTATCATATAATTAATATAAACTTTAAACTTATAATATGTAGGTAGTTATAAATTTATAATTCACGCCTACTTTTATGATATAACTCTCAAAATATGTTTTCACTAAAACGTCGACGCTCGACAGTAAGTTGCTATTATATTTAAAATATTAGCATCTTTAACGAGTTAGAAAAAAATGCTCATAATATATGGTCGATAATCGCTATAATATGGAATATTGGAAAATATACCTACTACTTGAAAAATGTGACTAATGAACGCTATGATTTATTTTATTGTTTTTAGTGTACATGCATACATTTTTTTAGAATAGCACTATAATAATTAGATATGCGGTTATTGTTGTTGATTATAAAAAGCATAACAATCGACAGTCGGTTATTAACTCACGGGAGTTAATTATATCGGCACTGCCTGTATAATATTTTTTTTATCATAATCGTTGGAAAAACGCCAAGGAAAAAAAAATGAATAACCGATACGAATCGATACAATATTATACTGTACGCGACCAATATTAAACCGTCGAAAAGTTTAACAACGCGCGTGGCACTCCCCGTCGTATACGCACAAGCATCTGCGGAGAAATTAGCCACGGACGCATATTATAAAATAATAATCACCCTATATCCGGATAATATAATATATTATGTACCGTAGGTAGGTACACGATGAGGAGGCTACACACTCGACCGAGCCTGTGCACAAACGTTGTTATAAATTTTTTCGTGATTTTCCGTGTGAGTACAAAATGTTTAAACCTGCAGGATTATACCTATATTCACATGAAATAAAAAATGTAAAGAAAAAAAAAGCGGAAACATAAAAAAAGTAGACTCATACACGACAAACACGCATGGTGGTTATGCTTGTATGTAAACCAAAAAAACATTCTATTCGTATACTTTGACCGTCGAAAACGACCACCGACATCGCCGTCGGATAATCGGAAATTGCGGGTTACGTTCGGTTGCCCACAGCTGC
The DNA here is from genome assembly GCA_016617965.1 of Macrosiphum rosae. Classification (NCBI taxonomy): domain Eukaryota; kingdom Metazoa; phylum Arthropoda; class Insecta; order Hemiptera; family Aphididae; genus Macrosiphum; species Macrosiphum rosae. Next base: position 2,497 of record WHPZ01567694.1, read on the forward strand.
TGCGGACGTCTCTGTGCTGCGAGCGCGGTGAATAAAACGTCGGCGGGCGTAGGTACATTAATTCGAAACTAATTGCATTACCACAGAAATGTATTCGGATCGCCATAAATCTTCTTCAAAAACCGAAGGTTAGCGAAAGCAATTGAAACAAAAAATGAAAAACGTCACCTGTTGCGTTATTATTATTATTATTATTATTATTGTTATTCGACGTGATTCGATTGGATTCGAAACTTTTGACCGTGAAAACAGCCAAATAAAACGTATACAATCATTTCACTGTACCTATATATATATATATATATAGGTATATTATATGCGACTAATGACTCACGGAATCTTAAAAAGACGTCCCCGATAGACCGACCCTCGGTACACCGTTTTTATTTTTGGCAACGATTTAATACTACCGAGTACCGATTGGCCTATATATTATGTTGTGTGCATCCGCGCAATGTCGCAATATCATAATTTGAACTAGATATTGGTCCGTTAAAAATAACGATGACGCCGACGTGTCTTCACATAAAATTTAGAATTTTTTCTCTATACGCTTATAAAAACGAATGATAATATATTTTATTCATACGAGACATAATCAATAATCATGGTCCATGGATAATAAATATAAACCGACGATAAAGTAGTACCTATACTACTTTCATGAACGTCTTTCCAAAGATGGTAAGCAATAAACAATAATATATTTTATACATTGTACAAAACTCATTGTTTCAACGTTTAACTGCATTGTCGCAGTTGTACCCATTCAGTTCGTATCTAACCATTTCTGTTTTACTGTACTGTCTGTTTTCTATATGTCATATTATATTTCATAATTATCCTCATTGCTCTTGAAGACATTTTACCGTTATCTAAATTGAATACCCAAAATCGTATTATAATATTATTAATTACTGCTAATAGTCTGCTTTTGCAAGACCACGTAGACGGACTTAAACTAGCTGTACTATTATTATTTAAAACACTGAAATTAATATATGCAAGACGGTCCATAAATATAAAATCAATATTCAAAACTGTTTAACTTAACCTAACCGGTTATTTAAAATATAAAAATTAAATCATGTAGCAAACTTTCATAAAATACAATAGAACGGACGTTTCTTGTGGAAGTACCTGATTTAAATATGCATATCAAATTATATTAAATGCTTTGTGAATTTTTTAATCAAATTAAAATACTAAACGTAATTTTATGTTTTTTATATTAACATATTATTAATTTGTATTCAATAAATTGTTATAATATAACCGCAATAAAATGAATATACCTTTTAATAATCTATCCAAATTGTGCCGGAATTATATGACCAACTCGGCAACACTAACAGTAGTATATAGTAAGTGTAAGTAATAGTGTAACTGACCGGTACTGATCTTATTATAATATTATGATGACTACCTATTTATTATTTTTAATTGCTTATACCAAAAAAGTAATTGATAGTTACTGCGAACTTTAATGTACCTCAGTTGATCTTATGTAATTATTGTAATGTATAATGGACATAAGTATATATATTTCGTATTATAAATATCAGGTATACAATACACAATAATTACCGAATATCAATAATTTATCAATCACGAAACCAAACCGTGGTCTATAATCACAACGTGAATCCTTTGAAATCACGCGCAAAAAAACGCTGATTACAATGAGTATTTTCCAGAACGTTGTCGATTTTTTGTGGGAGCCCCCGTTTAACCTTGGATTTGGAATAGAACACGTCTGATTCATAAACACTCATAATATATATTATATTATATACCTACGTCTACGCGACGTGTTACAAAACTATAACTTCACTTTGAGTTTTTTCTTCCCCGTCGCAATACATTGTATTCATAATATGATGTGTTTTATGCGTTCGCACAATAATTTGTTTATTTATTTTATTGCGCGCACATATATATATATATACTCTAAGTAGGTATAACAAATTAACTTTCATTGAAATATAAACATAATATATTATAGTGGATAATAAATCATACTACATCGACGGTTGTTTTGTACTACGAGTACAATACCGTACGGCTTCTTTTCAACGTTATTTTTTTTTATTATTTTCCAAAGGTGGTTTATATTGTTATTGTGTGGCATATTTTTATTTCGGGTCAAATATTTTTCATCCCCTCTGTTAAATCCGTGCGCCGAATTGAATTTATAGGACCTTTGGTTACCAGCCCCGTTTTATTGGCACCATTAAAACGATTCTATACTATCTAAGCGAAGGTAAAGTTTGTACTATAAACTGGATACAAGTTAGTAGCTGCTTCTCCTTTTTATGCAGGCGTCATTCCCGGGTTGAAGGAATAATAATAAATTGGAGTAGAAAAACTCATTAATTTTTCAATGACTCATCTCTATAATTAAAATAAACAATTTTTGAAATCAACGAATTGTGCGTAGGTACCAACAGTGTAGTGCTATACTATATTGTAAGGCAAACATTACACTGCAAATATTCATGACATTACATGCAATTTTAATGTTTATAATATGTAACCTACACTGTATTCACATGTTTATATGTACCTAATCCGAAAGCGGTGCAGACAAATTAATGTTCAATGATTTGTCCAAGTGGAATTTTTGCTAATTTTTGCGATTACAGTCTGCATATTATAATGATATATTGTAGAATTCTATATAGTTATTTTAACACAGTCTGACAAAGTTAACGTGAATGTGTTAAATATTTTTTTATCGGACATGTATTAAAAATAAAAAACATCTCGTAGATTATAATATCATAATGTAATAGTCATTTATTTTATTTTATTATTGCGTGGTTTAAAATAGATGTTGAGTAAAAAATAAAATTATTTTCTTACAATTCACTTGTGTACTTGTGTACATATTGCGAATACGTATGCGATGACTAATGATTTATGCGTTGATTTTGATTTTGAGAAATCATAAAGGGTTATAAATCACGAGTGTCGAATAGTCATTACAGTTGAACAATTATGAAATTAAGCCGTCTCCGTTGTATGCGTTCTAAGGTACGTCCGAGCTATTGATTTTGAATATTATGTTCATTAATATAAGTTCAGAATACTCTGCGCATATATACCTAACGACAACCAAACCTAACTATTGGTACGGTAGGATGATTAAAATGTATAGATTATTTTGCATATAACTTCGATGATAATAAACGTAATGAATGACAAACATTGTTGATGTATTCTAGTAATTATTATTATATCAACACGGAAGTAAGCAGTAGGTCGGTATATATAATAATACTGCTATGACTAATGTGTAGGACCTTTCATATTATGATAATTTTCGCACAATGAAAGTGAAATGTAACTCAGAATTACGTAGGTAGTTAAAACAATTATATATTGTTATGATCAATGCTTTAACGTGTTATCTTACATTCGTATCGTTAGTTATGGTTTTGCATAATTTATAATTTCTCTTCGCCTCCGAATACATCCCGTCGTGCTGTGTTATTGCAGCAAAGACAAACGTACCAAAGTAAACTTTTCAAGTAAATGTTGAACACTCGAAATATTTTTTTAACTCATTCGTACATACATTCGTTCACATAAACATGTACAATATTGTGTAAATTTCGGAATATTTCGTGCTTGGCGAACCATGAAAAGTGTACCTATACCCGGTAAACAATAAAGGAGACAATTGGCTTGGGACGGGCAAATAGGTATAGTGTATAATATTATAGACTATAGTTATATATGTATGTGTGTGCTTGTGCAGTGTATTATAAGCACTATAATGGGCGCACATACGTGACCAAATATAATTATTGAGTAGGCGAGCCGTGCAGTCCAATATATTAGGTATAGGTATATGTATTATTGTGGTCGAATTGTCCAATTAAAGAATTATATAAGGTAGAGTAAAAGATACGATCGTATAAAAAATAAGTGTGCACAATAATAATATAATATAATATTCGTGTTCGTTCGGTGTCAGATCTCGATGGTTGAGAGCTTAGTGGATGGAACTTGTTTAATATTTTTACATACGAGAAGTACTCATGTGGAAATATAGTGGGTATAATCGTATTTGTATCACAATACATATTATCATAGGTACCTTTTTTATTTTATTATCCAACAGCCGCGAGCTGATCGATAAAATAGTTGCCATATAAAAAATGTTAAAATGTGTAAAAAATTTAAAATTTAAATTGAATTGGTCATCATATTATGCTAATTGGCTGTGTATAATAAAATGTTTATATTATATATGGGCCATTATATGGACATCAGAGTATCGGAATATTATCTAATCAGATACCTACCTGGTCTACGATAAAGACGAGAGAACACAAAATTTAAAACCAATTCTAGGACGCATTAGCTAGAAACTAAGTCAGCCATATATTTAACGAATTCATGCGTATAAATAATTTTCAACTGTAGTATATTATAATATTATGTACCTATATAATCTATATACCAATAATCGGCTAAACACATATTGTTATATTATTATTAATTTTTAGACACTTATTGAAGTTCAAAATAATTTAAAAGATATACCTAAACTAAACTATATCATGGCTGCTATAAGACTTGTAAAGTATTTCAATTTTTTTTTTCATTAGAATCCGAATACTATTTAAAAAAAAACATTAAATACCTATATATTATTCTAAAATATACCTACCTATATTCATTCTGAATATTGTATTGTTTTAATGCATTTCGAATACAAAATAAAAGTGTTCATTAAAAAATTGGTTGCTATGTAGGTTTGTTTACATACAACATAAGCCTTGATGAAACATTAGCGTAAAGGTTAAATAAAATGTTTTTTGAAGTAGACTAATTTTGTAGACCTATATTTGCAAATAGACTATTTTAGTAGACAACAAGGCCTTTTGCAACCATGTCAACGGCATAAATAAAACTTATATAATATATTTACTTCCGTCAGTCAAACACGATTTTGTAATATTTTTTTTACTTCCACTGGGAGCTAAACTATGGGTTGAATTACGTGATGTCGATCCCTATCGTAGTAATGGACAATTTATCAGAAACTGTTAATCACGCGTCGGGGTTCAGCCCTCGCGTGTAACTATATACTAATTCAGCATAAATAATAAATATACTATGTCAGAAGTTTCAACAATGGCTGACGTGTCTATGTATATGTTCTGAGATTAATATTATTTCCACACACAGACTTAATACGTGGACACCGATCAGTCGTTATATGCTTGACGTATATGAGAAGCTCGTGTGAAATAATTCGCAGCGTATAAGGTACATGAGGTGTATTACAATATAAGCCATTAAGGTATACATACAAGAAAGATTAGAAACTCCACGGAGGCATTCGCGGAGAAGGATCGTTTTCGTATAGGGATGGTTTTCAGTGCACATAAGATATATATATATATAGTGTATCGTAGACTTATATAGTATATTATACTGTCAGTGATCGGCATGATCCATTATGCGTGTAAGATTATACCTGCGTATATAGGTTTAATTCTTCATGGGTTTATAATCTTGTGTAGGTACTATAATATATTGCTAGTCGTCGTCGTTTTATTATATTCAACTGCAATTGTACCATTAGGTGCGTGCACCGTGTATAGTAGGTATACACTTGATGTACAATACCTATTCTTAATAGAGTTTGTCGGAAAATTTCACAAAACTCGTGTACAATGATGATTTGAAATATAACCATAATATTATATAGATAGTACACAGTTGTACGGTGTAATGACGTTGTTACATGAATCGTGAAACACTTGATTTCCATAGCATAAAAATATATTATGTCAAATATGACTATCAGATGTGTGGTGAACAACATCCAACAATATTCACCACAATTATTAATAATTACAGACTTGTTTAGAGTCCGAAGCACAAAATATAATTTGTTAAATATAGGTGTAGTAAATATTTAAAACTGACTGGCTGAACTATACCTATATAGGTTTTAATCTAGGTTTTCGGCAACTTCTAAAAAGGCAAAATTACTACGCATAACTGCAGGTTTTTTGGTAATAGATAATATTATTAATAAAAATGACCAAGTATAGAGAAATTATTGTTTTAAAACTTGTCTAAATGTGCCGATAAAATAAAGCGTGAATAATTTATAAAAATATAAAATGTATATATGTATTGTATATAATGGTCTACCAAGTTTTTAAATTGAGTTAGAAGTTTAGAACAAAAAATATATATTATTATAGAACTAATGCATCACACCTACATAACACACATAACATACAAATTTATTTTCGATTTTTAGGGAAGGGGAGCGAAATAAAATGTTTGCATCCGCCAGATGGACCCTCGTCCCACCTATAAATGCCACTTATTATTATGACCTGAACGATGCGTCAGGCTCATATATATATACTATATATAGTATAATTATTACGCGTTACTATTCTTAGTTTAAAACATAGGAGTTGTATGCCTGTAACCAAGTTACGCAGCTGTTTGAACCTAAAAAATTAAAAAATATTCAACTCCAATTTTTTCCAATAAATTAAAATGTATTAAAAATTTTAAATGAAACAAAATACAATTACGTTGGTTTACATATTTTACGTATCATATTACTATAATATATATATTATAGTAATTGTTTCAAATATTACTATATATGTATATATTGTACATATTAGGTATACTCAACTCACGTCATGTATACCTATTACATAATGTAATAATGTAAAATAATAACTTACACCGTTATTTTTCGTAAGCAGATAGACGATACGCCCACGTAATGTCACAACTTGTCACAGTTGTACGCATTGCATATTTTTACATACCTATATAATATACAGTATACACCTACAACACTTAATATTATATTTATACCGCGCGGTTGTTCGGACATATGAAAATATGTTTGATAATAATACAACAATCGTATCTGCAAGTAAATACTTAAAATATTGTAATACCATCGTGTGGTTTGCAGCCGACGGTTTCCTGCCGCCCGACGACGACTCGCAGCCGCGCGCACCACACTGCAGCGACCTGCCGACGGTGCCGGCGGTGAATGCCCGTCAACTGTATTATGCTGTCGTACATGGCGCCATCCGTTAGCGACAAGCCGCCGACGGTGCCCAGCCGGCTGACGCTGGAACACAAGTCGTCCACGGCCACGGCCTACCACCGGTTCAGCCGGCCGACGCCCAGTGTCGTCGCGTTCAACGTGCAGCAGCTGGACGGCCACCAGCCGCGCGAGGGTTTCGGCGCCCTGCCCGCCCCGCCCGTCCGGCGAACCATGGTCAAAGAGGACAGCACGGGCAGCATCGCGTCCAGCATCATCATCGACGCCGTGCTGCCGACCACGCACGACAGTAAACGGCCGGCCAACAAACCGGCCGCATCCAAAAGGTTGGTTTATAAATTATATTTTCGTCTTTATAAGTCGATGAAACTTATACGGATCACGCTCACCGGTTTTTCGTTTATTGACTGCCCCGCTCTGTCCGCAAAATAGGAACTCTGAGCTCATTAGTTTTTGGTCTCCAATTTATGAGCTTTTTTTTTTTTGTAATTTTTATCAAAGGCTCTGTCCCACAGAAACCGTTATTTTCACGTCGCGCGATCTTGTGATTTGTTACAACGCGGCGTTATTCACGCGCGTGAAAGCACTACGCCGACGAGCCATTTGCCGCTTTAACGCGTTCTGTTTGACAGAGCCTTTAATAATCGAATGACATCTAATCGTTAAGGTCGGTTGGAGTAGCAATAATGTGTATTTAAAAACATTTTTTTTTCTTTTTAATATACATAACCTACACGAAAGTTGAAACTTTATCGCAATTGATGTAAAAGTGAATAACACTATTGTTAATAATCATATAGTAAATATTATTTTCTTTATCTTTTTAATATTTTTATCATTTATTATTAATTATTAATACATAGCTGAGGTAACTAATCTAATAACTAAAAATCTCGTATCACGGTGTCTGTGGTTGTTTATTTGGTAGGTGTGAGAATAGGTCATAAAGTATATTTCATCCTCCTAGGTCCAACCCGGAGAGGTGCTCAAACGAGGATTTTGAGATTTACGGCAGAAAATGTTTGTTTATAAACGGTTGCTATTGGTTATGGGAGAAATAATTAGTAGAAATTAGTATATTATATTATTTGGTTGCCAATGATCAAATTGGTTAATCGGGCAGATCAGGTTCAAGCAGCATGCTTCAAATAAAATTTTTGCACATTGCCTACTTGATATTCTGTCGCACATTTTCCTTCATCTGACATAGTCGGATTGCCTACCAGGGAGGCTAAGTGGCATCCAAAAGGAGTTATTTTAAATAAAAGTTATAATTTTTTACGGGCAACGAAGTGCGCGAGATCAGCTAGAAGTATTATAGATAATAACAACAAATAATAATACAACAATATATATTACATAATATAATTCAAAATAAAAAAAATTTTCAATACAAGACGAGAAAATTAAAATAATCGTAAAGTTAATCTAATCGTGTATTAAATATAGGTAGGTAATGAATGTTTGTAAATCTCGGTAGAAAGTTTGATCGATCACTCCAAAAAACGCCCTCCCTTCTCCAGAATTTTTTTTCAAAAATGCACACGTTACTGAGTGCTATTTTTTTGTCAAACGAGAAACATCTTTAACGTCGTTGGGCCCGACAAAAATCGATCGCGAAAATTAATCTCCCGTTATACGTACCTATATAATATAGTAAGTTGTCGTGTACGCTTATAGAAGTCTAAGCTGCAAATATTATATTCGATATATCAAACCGTCGTCGCCCAATCGTGTACAGACGGAGGATTTTTATGAAAACTCTATCGACCGTTATGTGCGTCTATATAGTATAATATATATGTGCGTATAGCTCGTAAACAGACATTCCTTGTGGGTTCTTCGTACAATTTCCTACGTGTAATCAATTAAATGTGCATTATATTTTATTACGAGGCGATACATAATCCACTCCACCGACTTTTGGTTATAGTAATTTACTATACAGCAAACACACATAGGTGAAGCGTCATAATATACTCATCGTCGTGTTTTTTTTATTCTGTTTATATTACTACAACAATAATGGTCTTCTTTTATCTCGCGTATTTCGATGAAAGCGTTCCGTTTTTGATTCCTTTAACATAAATAACTATTAAAAAAAGTGTAATGCCATGCACCGCGACGGATTGGCTCTCCGTTTGCGAACACGCTCCGATACGGTTCGCTTTGTGTACTTACATACAATATTGCGCTTATGCCATATATTATTATGAAAATTATTACGCGTCGGTACACCTAAGAAGTGTAGACAGTGTGTACCTACTTATTTTTTTTTTAATAATATGTATTTATTTTTTTTTTTTAAATAATATTACAGATAGCTTACAGTTTCAAATTAGTTTTGTTTTATTTCATTATTCAGTTTTAATTTAGATATATTATTATTAAAAAAAAAGAAAGTATAGGTACTTACGTTTCGTTAGTAGATCAAAATTATCTTACCTTAAACTCTGACAACACATCATTGCAATGATGACTATTGCCTAGCATTGCAGTTAAATTATGAGGTAAATAAATCAAGATCACGCGATTTTCATTTACGTAAATAACAAGTCAAGTTGGTCAAGTTGCGTCTGGACTATAATCTGACACTAGTTACCGGTTCTTATCAATTTTGGGTGCAAGTAGACTGGATTAGATTATACTCTATTAGAGTATTTATATCACATAATATCGCCCATAAAATGTACCACAGTAATAATCAGATATCTGTATCCTGTGCTCGTTTAAAAAAACATTTAAAATTCCGTGTTTAATCAACAATCGTGTGCTCGGAATTGCCTGCAGTCTGCATTATTGCACGTGTACAGTGCAATTAATCGTCATTATTGTTATTATGTTCAGGCGTTCAGCTATCGTAACATAACACGCGATCCGATTAAGATTCAAGAGGGGTTCAAACGCGCATACGCACGCCGCGACCTGCTCACGAGTTTAAAATCCCAGAGTTATTGATGTCGATGCTAAAACTAATAAAAAAATCCACTATTATAATATAGATATTATTGATCATTGTACTTGGGAGGTTTATTATGTTATAGGCATATAGCCGGTTAGGTATATATTCTAAATTATAATATAATTAAAATAGGTTTTCGATTTACTCGGCCAAGTGCCAATGAATCGTGTCAACTTCAACCGTGTCCACCCCTTATCCTGCTCGACTCTTAAGTCACTGAGCTCTGGGTAAATATAACCGCCTTTCCACCCCCAAAAAATCCTAATCCTTAAATACGCCACTTATAAAATGTAATGAACTTATAGGTATAAAATAATACTGTTATCTGGTGTGGCGTGGTGGTTGTCGCCAGTGGCGCCGAACCCTATATTGAGGTCGGGCCTTGGCCCGACATCTTTTGAAAATTTAGCATGGGGCCGATTTCAGAAACAAACAAAACCGTCTCTAATCCGTATTAGTTGGTGGGGATTACAAAAAAGTGTGATTTAAATTTTCTTTTAAAACTGAACATCAATAATTTTTAGGTAAAAACTAATACCTCCTCGGTCCTCCACCCTTTCATGTATGCCATTGGGGCTAATATTTAAATATTGGGGCCGTTTCAAATATTTTTTGCCCGACTAAATTTTTAGGACTTCGGCGCCACTGGGTTGTCCTCAGTCACAAAACGTGTTTTGAGTGTTTTAACTTTAACTATTTTATTTAATAATTCAATGTAGGTATATAATAAAGTGGCGAATATATTTAGGATGAAATGAGTAGGTGGATATTAAAAATGAAAAAACGGTTTTTGTGACGTCCTTCCGTGTTAAAAATGCTAGTGTTTATAATTAGAAAATCGTTTATTACGTACTATATAAAATGTACATATTTAACAATTTTTCAAAGAATAACTGAATTTTAATGATTTTTAACATTAATAATCAAATGCTTTTTAAATATACATTTTAACCTTGACCTTTTTATGTTAAAAGTTCTATCATCAGATAGGTATGGATCATTCATACAGATAAGTGATTAGTACTTTATATTATAACTATAATTTCAGTGTGATGGATTTGATTCAGTTGCACCAAATTAAATAACGTAGGTACCTAGATGGTTTAGTCCACAAACACACATACGCATCTTTGGCTCAAAATATTTTTAAGTTTTAGTTGTAAAAAATAAAAATTCCTTGGGTTTGCAAAACCCATATAAATATTATAATCTATAATATACATACTATACGTTTAAGGGACCATTATTAACTCACTATTGATTCATTAAATGTTCAGTGGTTGTTTATGCTATACCCGGTAAAAATATCTCGAATTTAAATGACGTATAATACAAACACATATTATACAATGTTTAAGTACAACATTTCACACCAGGATTCCGCAACCGCCTGTCGGATGATCCAAAGTCACCTTAACATGATAAATCTATGGACAAAACGGTGGAAAATAAAAATAAACGAAACGAAGTCTACTCATGTAACTTTTACATTGCGCAAATCTGCTTGCCCTCCTGTCAAATTTAACAACCTAGTAATTCCTTCGTCAGACGAAGTAAAATACCTAGGGCTAACATTCGACAAACGCCTCAACTGGAGCTCGCATATTAAACAAAAACGTAAATCAGTGAACTCCAGACTTCATCTTTTGA
>WHPZ01567706.1:0-15216 GCA_016617965.1 Macrosiphum rosae
TACTATATAGTTAGTTATAGGTTATATTTTTAAATCAATCAAATATGTACTTTAAAATAGTTTACATAGGTATAATTAAGATAACAATAATTTTAATATGATTTTCCACTCCCAACCAACTGTCTTGGTCGAGGCAATCCTGATTTAAATTGTAGTAAAGTTTGTTACTCATAATAATATATTGGTATTTGAAAAATGTGTTAATTTTTAATAATTTTTTTTTAATTTTTTTTTTTTTTTAAATTAATATAGGTTTACGAACTTTATTTGCAGCTATAGAAAATAATAAATAAAAAAGATAGAGGGGTTGAGCTCTACATTTTAATAAATCCTCAAAAAAATGTAATTATTATTTATTATTTAATATTTTTAAGGCTAATTTATCATTAATTAGGGAAATAAGCCACACCCAGCATATAGCTGCGACTATTTCTATTTTCTAAAAGCCACAAGGCAAGGGATTCTAAATTAATTTTGCACCGGGCATTAAATTGTAATTCTAACACTGTCAATATATGATTTATTTACATTAGGTACTAGAAAGTGAGTGTAATTTTAATATACATGCAATTTTTAGTAATACCTCGTTTTGACAAAAATTGTTATTTTACAATAATTGTTATTCGGGGACGAGGTGGCAGAGCGGTCTAAGGGGTCTAAGTCGGTTGCGGCGCAGCCGTCGCCGGTTCGATTTTCGGCCACTGGGCGACATTTTTCTCCGGGCCAGTCACGGTGTCCGGAGAACAAGTGCCGCTATCCCCCACCCGGGGCATGGCAGAAACCTACGGGTGCCCCACTAGAAATTCTGCCACAACACACACACACACACGTGTACCAAACTTATCCAATACAAAAACTCACAGTTCCACCCCCACCCAATGGCCCATGTTGTCGAGGGTCATCTAATAAAAAAAAAAAAAAAAAATTGTTATTATAATTATTATTTTACATAGTAAATTCAACTTTCTAAATTAAATATCTTAAGTAACTTCATGTCAACAGGTTTAATAAACACCACAGATTTATTATTTAATTCAACCCAAACAATTGTCATTCAAAATAAACTTGTCCTAAGCAACTGGAAATTTATTGTTTTGCATAAAAATGTATAGAATAATTACACAACTTTGTATTATTCCTATAATTATCGTCTAAAACGTATTGAACTATTATTAAAGTTTGTGTAAAATCAAATCAATTATCAATAGTTTACTATATTTTAATATACTGGTTAAAATTTTGTGGATAACTTTTGGACAAATTACTAAAATTCTAACAATCGTCTAGACTGTTTTTAGTGGGCATTATACAAGCTAACTTTTGGTGAAAATGATTTAAAGGGTTAAAGGACCTAACCTTTTATAGTCCTCGAGTCACTATCACTTCAATGTTTAAGTAAAATGTCTTTATAGTGTTCAATCTTCGGTACACATATAGTCTGACCGTTGGGAAATATGTAATCCCCGATTAACGGTGCTCCACTCCCTGACATTTTAGCTCAGGGTTTGTATTACCATAATAAATAATATTTGGATGGGTCCGAGGTTGTTGATGCGAGCGGTTCGAAAATAGAATGGGCAAGAAGGTGTGTTCTCTGCGTCTATCCTGATAGGTCGTACACTGCAGACAAAAGGATTTATTCCGGTCACCGGATCTCCAAAGGGTCGTGGATCCTATCACCAGTTTTACGTGTAACCAACTCTTTGCCTTTCCATGCCCTCGGCGGTAGGCGCTCCATTCTATATATATATATATATTTATCAGAAATAAATAAAAGGGATCCGTGAGTATTAATTAAAATCAAAAGAGTCTTATCGCCGATTTTTTTCACAGACCTGTACACCATATATATATATATATATACTGTAGAAAGTTATTCATCTGCCGCCATCGAAAGAACAGCCGCATTTATACCCTCCGTGTCTTTTCTTAGTCTAGTGACGCTTTTGAAGGTTTATTAAAACTTTGTGGTGAAATATAATGCTTCAGAATTTCAAATTATTTATTAGTCAAGTCAAACAAAGACAGTAGCAAAAGGCATTGACGATATTATTATTAATAAAAGAGAAATTAATTTCGGATCACAAGATACTGAATAAATTGAAATTCTACGGTTCTTTATGTTACTAATAACAACAATAATTATTAAATTTTTGATCTTATTAATAAATAAAAACAACATAATAATATTATTATATTTATTGTATTTACCTATTTAATATGAGTAATCATTGAAAATTAATTATTTTCTCTCGAAATGTAAACTTAATAGGTATAGGTTAATATAAGTTAATATTTCATATATTTATAGTATTTTATAAAAAAAAAAAATGCAAATATTTCTAAGACTACAGACTATGGCACTGATAACCCTTTCAGACTTTATAAATTAATATTGCAAAAATAGAGATATTAATTGCCTGCACTGGTAAAAAATATTTATAGGTTGAAAAATAATTTATTTATTTAAAATAACAAAAATAAAGTTTACATTACTTTTGACATTTATATTGGAGTTTAATATTATAAAATAAAATATTTAAACATGATTACATAATTACGCATGGCGTTATACTTAAATAAAGTGAAATAAATTTATATTATTCATCTCACACTCTCAAAGTATACAATGGGTAGCAAAACAGAAGTAATAATAACTAGTAGTCAGTTCGGTATCGTAATCAATCATTTATAACTCTAAAAACGTTAATACAGCCAAACTGCCAAAAAAAAAATCATTATATTATATTAGTCAGCTACTCAACTATTATAATGAATGGTAATACCAATTACTTACTTGAGATAATATATTTCTTTGTCTGAGAAACTTCACGATCCCAATCAAACGTATCAACGTAAAATATTAAAAATGATTGATTTTCTAGAAAAACTTCAAACATTTGCAACAAAAAGTCTAGTTTTCATATCACTCTTGATTTTGTGCCATTTACTATTCTCTCGATTCATTGCAATGTGGGTTTGTGATTTTTCGTCTCAACCAGCAAACAATATATAATATATGAACGTAAACTAGTCTCGTAGATATATTATACAAACTTTTTCCATGATTCATTTTAAATGTTCTGTGTATCACTTTTTGAACAAAAAAAAAAATAATAATAATAAAAAGTTAATATATATATAGTAAAGAAGGTTTACCACTGTTAACTGCTTGTCTCTTGGTTCGAAATGAACTCTCTTCGTACAACAACATTCAATAATATACACTCTAATATATTAAAACATAACACTGTACTATTACATATTACTTAAAATCAAAACAAAACGAAATTATTGATAATCTATAATATAATGATGTATGGCTTTCTGCGAGGATAAATTGTACAAAAAATGTATCTTGAATATAAACTTTTTAAAAAGGCAAAGGAATACTAAAATTGCAGTTTCAGCAAAGTATTTCAGAGTTGTGTAAAGTTGATCGAAATAAAAACACATTACAATAATTCTTTCCGTTATAAGTCATGACTCTAAAATAAGTGATTTAATATATATATATATATATATGGGTACGTTACTAAGACGATAGTCGCAATTTATTTAACTATTTGTATTAAATACAGCTTATAAGGCAAATATACGACACAATAATGAAAGTGTAAAATGTACTAGCTAGTACCCAATTGTATGAAATAAAAATGTTGAGTATTTAAAACATTGATAAGCTCATCATATTGTTTAAAATACGTATAACACAATAAATAATGTGCCATTTATGAAGGTACCGAGTAATGCACTAGATAACTAAAACTACAGGACCATAATCCTATATTGTTTAAACAATTAAACAGAATGATTCATCTGAAGCATGCTCACCCTAAATTTTTCCTTTAATAATTAATTAATTACAATTCTTATTTTTTAAATGTTTAAATATTACGGTCCAAATTTTGAATTACTTAGATTTTGTATACCGTTGAGGAGTATCCTGTGGCCATACCAACTTCAGTTTTTTTTTTTATCAAATTCTAACCTTTTATTTCTATACATTTTTGAGCGAATGACTTTTTTGAAAATGTTGATCAATCTGGAGAGTACCTATGGTTTTCGCATTATTTAATTTTGTATCGGAAATGTATAATATAATAATTTATAAAAAATAATATGATAATATAGGATAATGATTATTGTTTATTTCATAACATCTAACACGCCGTATCCGCTGAACAGACAATGCATTGCTACAATGCCATACACACTACACGTATATTGGGAGATAGTTTCAAGACAACACTATACGACGACGATTTCAACGGAATCCTGCATAAGTGACTACAGCTTGTAACGTATTGTTACATCACACACGATTAGATATACATATAAGCAAATATATTGTATTAGGGTGCGGTGCAGATCAGCCGGCATATAATAGATCGACAAATCTTCAACTTCCTATCTGTCAAAATGGCTTTCAATCGATCAGGTGTAATCCAACGCTATCAATTAGCATTAGTAAATGGTCTTCGGAGAGGGTATACCTATATATTATTATATCGCGGTGTTTACAACAGCCGTTTGTCACGAACCAAATGCTCGATTTATGTTTCACCGAAATGCGCCGTTTCCTATTTAATCGCCTAATCGTCGTCACCCCCCCCCCCCCCNCCCCAACCACCCCATTCCGCCCTTCAAAATCGCTGTGAAACAGCATGGTCCACTATCAGAGTTCCGAGTCGGGTCAATTATACATTTACACGACGCGAAATGTTCCGGTTTGGTTCTAAACAGTAGGTATATATATATAATATTATTATAATGATATTATGATCGACGATTGTAATTTGATTTTCTGACAAACGGGTGATCTAAAAATAATACTGACGACTATCCGTCGTATTAAATTCTAAAATTCAAATTATAATATTCAAAAATCATATTTTTGGTTTCCAATTAAACATAAATAACTTTCCATTTCTATCACCCAAATCAACCATTCACAAATAGCATGCACAAATTATTATTACTGATAGAGTCGCACATAGCTATGTATTTTTCTCTTAGAAAGGTAGAACTATATGCATTCGTCAACACTATAATATAATTAATTTCCATTAGGTAATATGTCGATAGAATAAATCTATTAATATACATTAATCAACAACTAAATCCAAACAATAACGACATGGATTAATAATATCAAATAATATTATATGGATATTTATTATTTACAAAGTAAATATTAACTATGATATTAATTATAATATAAAGTGTATTCGATCTGTATAATATAATTATAACATACATTATTTACTAGTAAAGAATGAATTTTATTCAAGTGCACCTACAATTATGCATTTAAGTAATGAAATATTATTTATTAAAGTAATTTATAATATTGATATTAAATAAATAAATAATATATATTATAATGATTTCGGTTTTATAAAATATAGAAATAAATAAATTATTGACTACAGCAGAAAATTGCATTTAGTAACTTTTATGATGTTAAGAATAAAATGATTTGTAATCCACCTCGCCCCTATATGTATTAAATAATGTTTTAATTGTATTAAATCTCATTTGAATTTTCACACTCAAGTTGTAAAATTTGCATTCTGTTTTCAGTTCTGCATTATTAGTAAGCTCAGGTGTACCATGAGCTTTTCATTTAGGACCCCTGTTATTCATTTTAATGTTAAGTAATTTTGGCGCTCCTTGTAACGATATAATATATATTATATCAAGGAAAACATTAATAAACAAAATTAATAACAGGGGGCCTAAATGAGAACCTTGAGATACACCTGAACTTACTATAGGTACCTATCTATAAGAATCGTTAATGATTTACCTGATATATATGACAGCTGCTCAGACACTCAGTACCTAAATATCTTGTTATTACCTACCTGATGAAGCAAAAACATTTTCAATTATCAAATCCTCTTCGGGCTCATTAAAACTACAATTTAATTTGGACAAATTTGTTACTCGGAGTCATCAAAATTACATGCTAAAAGTAGTTTCATGTAATTTCTTTTTCACGCTTAAATAATCATATTATATAAATATCTTAAATTATAAAATTTAAGAACGCACTATCGTCAGTCACATATATTAGAAATCTAAGGATCCACAGGGATGCTACTTGATTAAAATATTAAATTTCATTGCACAAAAATACTATTTACAGCATTTCAAGATATAGAAATACAAGTTGTTTTAAAAATATTAGTGCTTTGAAAACTTAATAGTTAATACTACCTACTTTACTAATACTAACACTACAGTCTAACTATCATAATATTATACATTATTAAATTAAGTTTGTTAAGTCTCTACCTGCAGTTTATAATATTTTGACATTCATAAGAAAAAATGTAGAATACAACTTTTCTCAATTATATAAATAAAATATAATTATTATTTTTTTTTTTTATAGTATGTATTATTTATATGACGAAGAAAATGTTTTAAAATTATTCATCTTTACTAACAAGTACAAAATATATCGAATAGGTACTCAACATATTTTTTATCCACTTCACTATAACTCACAAGAATCAAGTTAAGAGGACGTACTATTATTGTTCCTTACAAGTTTCGACCTCAATAAGTGAATAGAAAAATTTCTTCTTCGATAAGTTTAGATGACCCTTTTTAAATTACTCGGATTCCCAAAAGAAAATACAAGAACCCTAGTTGAAGAACTTTTTTAAAATAATGATATCAAAAAAAAAAGTATTTGAAAAAGGTATAATTTCCAAATTCTTACTACTTATTATCTTTTCTAAAATTAGCTATTTTATATAATTAGTAAATATTTGGTATTAAATTATAAAAACTAATTTTAAACTGAAAATGCACTTTTAGTTCTTATATTAAACATATGTAGAAATATACAATACTATATCATACATTTATTTTAAAACATTTTTAAGCTCGAGTGTATAATATTATGGCTACGAATTTATAAGTTTTACGCTGATGTGTGTGTGATTTTTTTTTTTTTTGGTATGTTTATCATCCCCTTTTTGTGGTATTAAGAATGCTCCAACCTTCGAGATTAATTTCTGATAGCAAATCTTGTTGGAACTTTGAGGAAGTCAGTAGTAAAAAATTCCCTGTATTTTCATTAATCGGTAAAAACCAAAAAAATAATTAGGTAGGTACAGATGAAAAACGCAATTATTACACAAATTTAGATTTTGTCAACATTGATTTTATTTTCTAGTTGTAGTTCAAAAAATAATATATACATTTGAAATGTTCGATTTTTTATAGTTTTTAAGTAATAGAGAGGCAATCTCCAAACTTTCAACCAACTTAATAATGTTCAGATATTGTGGCACTTTTATCAACGAATAATAATGAAAAGGTGCTGATCTTTAAATATACCTGGAATATGTGCTGCAAGTTGCAACCTTTTATCAAGACACAACTATCTCTCCGAATATGCTAAGTTATAACTAAAATTACAAAAAAATTTCTCTAAAATATGAAGATAGAAATGAAAGGGAAAAAAATGGAGAAACGAATTAAAAATAATATTCACCAATATATCGCAATCATTGTTAACAATTCTTACATTTTTGAATAGGTCCTTTTAATATATAACAAAATATTAAGCAAAATATTTAAAATGTTGTGTTTAGTTTCAATATTTCACAAAACAAATTTATATCTTACCTAATATATTCTACAAACATCAAAAAAAAAATATGTAAATGCAAAATTTTCCGAACACTAATTATTATTTCAGTATTTTCTATTTTCTATCGCAGATATACGCTTATACATAAACATAAGTTCATGGTAGGTGGAAAACGATTCATTGGATAGCTCATTTGCAGTAATCTACATGACGTGTAATAAATAATAATTATATGTTTATGTAGTGCATATTTAGTATAGTTGTAATACATATAAGTATAATTATGTATATTTGGTTTTTAATTTGTGTTATTAAAAATATTACAATCTATACAAAAATAAGTAAGTTTTATAATAATAAAGAAAGAAAATAAACTGAACAATTTTGTGGGAAAACTGTTCGCTAACAGATGCTTAATTACATTTTTTATTTATCTTTATTTTTTTTTTCTTTGATCATTTGAATAATAAAGCGTCCCACTGCCATTTTCTTTCGATGTGATTATTTATGATGGTTATGTATGACTTACGTGATATTAATGGATTATCGTCGGAATAGAGTTTAGCATGAAATCGTTTGTAGTAACTAATGGACTGTGGTGAGTCGGTAGTTAGTATTTAAAGCTGGAATTTTTAGGACGTCATGTATTCATTGTTTGTCATGTAGTTCTAGTTATTTTACACAGGCATGTTTGACATCTTGAAGATTTAGCTCATAGGTTCTTAACTTTTTCTTTTTTTTATTCGTTTCTATGGTGATACACAAAGCGCAAGAAATTAAAATACCATTTTAAGCTGTTTTTCGTAATTTGTCGGTGGTTTTTCCAGTGGCATTAAATCGAAAATTTCCTCCCTAAAGTACCATCTTGATCCAATTTGCTAAAAGACAAGGTATACCTACTATATGTTGAAATCAAAGCACTCTTTCTGGTAGAAATTTTGTATACAGGATTAAAAAAAAAAATAAACACCATTGTAAAACCACTAGCTTCCTCGCTCTACTCAGAATCTAAAATGTACGGTTTCTGCTTTAACCAATGGTCTTTATTCATCAAATAATATGAATTATTATTAATAATATGGTTATTTATAAAAATGTTAACATTTTATAATTTATAATAATATTACTTATTAGTAGTATTAGTAAAGTCTATATTATAAGTATAAAACACTTCTGATTCTGAATGCATACAAAATTAAAGAACTTGAATACTATATTATACTGTACAGCCGAGCGACACCCACTTTCCTACTTTTTTTAAATTATGATTACTCATCAGTCATCACATATATTCACGTTATTAATTATAGGCGAGTTCTCTTCCTTGTCATGCACTCGGTAGAACGGCAATAAATTGGCGAACTATCCATAATAACTTAATGATATTCAGATTACGGCGCATTTATCAAACATTTTAGTTAGGTACCTACTATAATTTATTTTGACAGAATAACTAAAAGCACTTAATTGGTAATACAAGACAACTACCAATCACATAAATATAGGTAAATGTTACATTATAGTGTTATATATTATATACGTAGTCACATGGATTATTACCTACTTCATTTTTATGATATATATTACATTATTAGCTATACAATATTAGGTATAATATTATTATGTAATTTATATTACAATAAAGGTGTTTTTCCTGAAAATAAGCTAATAAAAAAAAACAGTGCTAAAGACAGTGCTATAAGAGGACGCAACACACCTAGTTTAACAGTAGGTATTATAAAAATCGATACAGCTCTGCAACTGTTAAGAGCTCGTGTTTATTATTATTGGCATAATGGCGTAGACAAAACACGTTTGCAGCATATAAAACAAGACAATAATAATAATATTAACTATGCCTGAGCGCAAATTTTTGTTTTCGTTTTGTATACGCGTACATGGCATAAAATCTAAGGCCTAAATCGAAGGCCCATTAAAATAAAAATCTCGAGAGCTTCGAGTCACCGATGCAATATGCACCCCCACCCCATATATACCCCGAGCTAAATCCAACATAGAATACTCGACTGCATATAGCCCGACAGTAATACGAGAGTATTGCAGCTCTTTATTGAAAGCCGGCTGCAGACGGGTGCGCAGCGGCAGTAATGCGGTAAACAGATATTTTTAATTTATCCTTCCGGAATATACGCGATCACACTCTCGGAAGGACTTTTTTGCACTATATGTATAATAATATAGTAAGACGACAGATAAAGGTCACTCCGCCGTAGCTATGGTGACCCGGTGACCGTATGTAGTATATGTATATATATATATATAACGCACGACTCACGGTTATCTCAATCTCGTACACACACCACCGGGCGCAGGTTTATATATATCGTACTTTTTTTTTTCTCTTCTTTTTTCACACACAATGTTACAGTCACGGGGTATTCTTTATCCAATTTCGACGTACTCTCTATATTTCCCATCGCCGTGAGAGAAGATGACCCGTCACGTCTGACGCCCGAGCCGCAGCCGGAATACCAAGAGCAATACTGCCGCCACCGCCGCCACGACGCAAAACTTGTTATCGCACCCAGTCTTCCTCTCGCTCTAAACACACACACACCCGCACACCCACACGTGCCCACACGAGTCTGAGTGAGTTCATCTGATATACATCACGTGCCATGATACGCAACACAACAATCCCCTGCAGGCCCCCAGAAACCTATTGTATCCGTTCTTGATCGATTTAACGACGATCGGGCCAAATCCGTAAGCGAGATGAAAACATGCATCAGCAGGGGGGTGCAGCTAAAAATCTAAAATTATATTTAAACTATTTCAAAGCTAGAAAAAATTTGATTATTAAGCTCCAAATTATTTTTATTTGTTTTGAAATAAATAACTTGTGTAGGTATGATATTATGAAATCATTTATCCGTGCTTGCTTTTTGTCCGTATGTCCGTATGTACCAACTACCTATTCATTAAGAGGACGCCACACCCGCATGTGTTGTCTCCGTCTTTCAAATGCGTAACATACCAAATTTAAGCAAAGAAATTCAAGTTTTATGCCGTTAACTTAAAAATTTGAGTGAATCGACCTATTATGAATCCTGGTGGTAAGAACATTATCTGTGATTTTTTTGGAAGTTTTTTCATGATAATTCCGTTTTTAAGTGAGTTAAAATGTGTATAATAAAAATAAATTAAAAATGCTCATAACTCACTTAAAAACTGAATTATCCTAAAAATACTTCCAAAAAAACACAGATAATGTTCTTACCATCAAGTTTTATAATAGGTCAATTCACTCTAATTTTTAAGCTTACGGCATAAGACTTGAAATTCTGAGCGTAAATTTGGTATGTTACGCGTTTTTAAGACGGAGACAACACACGCGGATGTGGCGTCCTCTTAATTCATATATATTTAGCAGTTTTTTAGGAGTGTTTTCTTGCAACTTACACATAAAGATACATTATTCATAAAAAATGATCACTTATCAGGTCAAATCGACCTTTTTGCCCGTTTTATTTCCGGTAGATTTTCAATTTGCCCATTCAAACATATTTTGCAAAAGGTTCTTAGAATGTATTTATGGATAAAAAAATTATTTTAAGCCAAAATAAGTGTTACAACTTATAAAATAGAAATACATAATATGTGCAAACTACAAGGCGCTTGATAGTTATTTAATTGTATACAAATTTTAAGTGTTTTAAACTTTCATTTTTAATTCTAAGCTGAGGGGTGAATTCGGGTAGGTATTGATTTTACAATGATGTATGTTTTTCTTGTCTGTAGTCTGTACATTGTATAGTAGGCTAGTAGCTAAAATGATTACATTTTCAACTTCAATATCTTTTCAGTCAATCAAGTTGGTACTTTGAAAGATAAATAATTAAAATATTCTCAGTAAATATATATATATCCTACTTAATGAGAATTTTCACGGAAAACTAGCTTTTGACTAAATCGATTTTCTTATTTTGTTGTAACTCAAAAGTGACTTAGGGTAGATACTTTAAATTTTGAACAAATGTTTTTATTAATTAAAATATTTTAACTCATATTGGCTTACTTATAGACTTGAGATTTTTTTTTTTTTTTTTTAAATTGTGGATAAAAAAAATGTCCAACATTAACTAATTATAAAGAACCTTCTATTAAATGTTCTGGCCTTAGCTATAAAAATTGTGACTATGTATCTTAAAGTATTATAAGTAACTATAACAACAACTTTTGGGGGAACATGTATTCAATTTTCAAGCTTTTTACAGAGCTAAAAATTGTTTAGGGATATTAAGAAAAACAAAAATCAAAATTGTCTACATAAATAGCTCAACAAGAGATACAATATTTAATAAGATAGTGAGATGATATATAACAATATAACGTATCAGAACTTTAAGTCACTCTTAATTATCATATGTTATGGATCAGAGAAGAGATCAGTTAGAATAATTATTGGGTAGGGACATGTCCTAGACAGGGGTGAGTTTTTTTTGGGAAAATATTATTATGGCATGGAACGTTGAAAAGCTAGGGAGATCTGTGATGATTAAGAGGGACTTTAAACTAAATATTATGATCTAATAAATACGGAGAGTTAATGTGGCAGTTGATAAGGTTGTAAATGTATCCACCGCTTCACGTCGATTGGCCTAGGTGGGCAAGTCGGGCTGTGAACGAATTTCACCATGCCGATGGGGTTCCAAATAGAGAATTAGTCTGTTTAAAAGCTACGTTAATTTTATAAAAATACGAGACTGGTCACGCTCTCTATGAGACGAATAAACTACTCATCAACCCATACCAATAGAAATGTTATGATAATCTAATAATAATATTTAATATTGTGTTGCAATGACACAAAACATCATTAAATATTGTTGAAAAATATAATCATGATTTAGATTTTAAGATCAATATATCTATTACGATATTGTTTGGTATAGATAGGTTATACGTACCGAATTAATACAAAGTATTGGCACAGATTAAATGAAAAATAAATTTCCTGTGGTATTGGCATGGACTACACTGCGGGGGGAGCCGCCAAGTAGTATCAGCTTCCTCTACGAATACTTTCTTCCCAGTCCACCCATTGATTCAATATTACCGTGTAGTCATGAATCTATTAATAGTAGGTACTGGAAAAACATTTTGTTGCACTTCATATTCGAAGGCTGTCGTAATTTAAATTAGGTACCTACCTACTTATTAATCATAAATATTTGGTGATTATTAATTGTGATATTTTATATTTTTTGTGATTTTTAAGTCACCACTATAGAAGATAAGATGCTTACTGCTCCTTCTTTAATAGTTTTCATAGCATAATCATTATGCCGAGTTAAGGGGATTCCATCCGGTGATTTTCTGTATTTGTCTAACACGCACTTGACATAGGATTTTAGAAGTGATCTTTGCCAAACATCCGATAAGAAATAAGAATTATGATAATAGATTTAAATTTGTCGTCGAGTCTACTATTGAAATCGGTTCTCCCCCTTTTTTGATATTATTAATTATTGGGAGGGCCCCGCCAAAACTTTATATTAAAAAATTGTCAAATTTCAACTTTGGAGAAGTTAAAATCAAAAATGTGGTGTAGTAATATGAAAATAGGATGTGCGCTCAATATATGCGTATTTACTTATATTTACTTATATACTATTTACTATTTATATATTATATTGCATACACACTCTAAATATTAGATATAGATAATAAGTAGGTACATTAAACAGTTTATGATAAAGATACTATCACTTTCATTGATACTAAACACCAGTAAAATACAAGAGAAATTAGGTGCCTATAATACAATTTTTCTATTTATATGAGTAAGTATCAACCTATTAATTCAAACAGTTAGACAGTACCTACGTTAAATCAACTCAAATGTACATTTAGTACATACAAATCGATACAATTCGCAGATAACTGTACAACTCGGAGATTGTCCCTTGACATATTATTAAACCTAATCCTAATTATTGCTAATATATTATTACTTCATACTTGTTATAGGGATGAAAATCATAATATAGGTACCTACAATTGGCTAATTTGTATGAAAAAAAAACTGTTTTGAAAAAGCTGGAGAATTGAACATCAGAAGAATATTCAACACCTATACAAATAAATACGCAGATTGAAGTTAATATGTGTACCTACTAATGTAAACATTTTTATTTTTTAAACGCTGATTAATCATGTAAGAAGTTTCCCATAATTGACTTTTATTACCTGTGCCTGTACGGTATATTACATTTCAAATTTTGTAATTATTGTTCGAGTCTGCCGTGGGTAATGGCTCTACAGATATTATATTATTATAGTCGTCAGTCTTGCCTCGTTTCTCGCAGTTCCCGTGCATGAAACATTTGGCAATTTAATTATGCATAATGTGAATAATATCCGTGGTTTCTAAGGGTACACAATAATTTATTAGTAATTCGCTCACGAACATCGGGTATAGAAACTTACATAAGCAAAGGATAGCAAATAATGTTTGCACGCAATTATGTGTTGTTCGAGCGTGTGCCCTATACGTTAAACTTCTACTTTATAGGGGGCTATAACGTAGGTATATAGGTATACTGAAATCAGACAACGTGGTTAATTAAACACTACCGTTTGGACGTTAAAACAAACATTAAAACGTAGGTAGGCATTAACAACATAATGTTATAATACCAATAAAATACGAAAAAAAAACATTAAGAATACCCATCACAATGGATGTGTCCGTTATTCCAGCAACTCGACATAATCAATATAAATATATATTATAATGAATTATTATATTAATATATAAATATATACAGTGGCAGCGCAAGACAGTTATTGTGGATCAATCTCTGATAACTAAAATGGGGTGGCAAGTCACAAGACGTATGCAACGATTAAACTGAAAGCAATATATTAATATTATTGCCAAATTATAAGATAACGACAAAAATACACTTGCAACAGTAACGTAGCTAAATAGCCTATACAGAGTTCCGTGTTATCGTTATTAAAAAATACTTGAAAGTTGAAACTATTCGAACTATAATAATATATTAAATACCTATTGGCTGTTGTACATTTGAAAAATAAATAATTTATAATATACACATCTCATATTCTAACCAGACAGATTCATTACGAGGGACCTTGTATTAAATTGACAAGCTTTTTGACCCTAAAAAAACAATTTTTTGTCGATATTTATAAAATAGAAATTTTAATTTTAATCGACTATAAAAAACTCAAAAAGATTCAAAATATTTTAAAAGTGTTATGTCTTTACACAGAAAAAATTTCACCACACCGCCACACCGTTAAACATATTGATATACATTCAAGTGGCCAAAACTTTCAGGCTTCAATAATATACTATTTTATTGAGATTTTGTACATAACAAAAAAATTGTTTGTTAATGTTCTGTATGGTGCCCCACACTCCCTGCACGTGACATGATCATGTTCAGTGGGCTATTATTATGTTGATATAAATAAAATCGTACTCTTTAATGCTAAAAATAATAAACAACATTTTACTGTGTTAACAGAATAATTTTATTACATCATATAATTTGATGAAAATTTTTTAAACAATTTTGATAATAATTATGCCGAAAAAATGAGAT
>WHPZ01567718.1:0-38357 GCA_016617965.1 Macrosiphum rosae
AATTTCATGTATATACGTTCATTTGTTTTAGAGTTACACCAATAACCAAAATCGATTTTTTGGAAAACCAATTTTGAGTAAAAATTCCCGTTTTTCCTTAATTTTTCTTATGTTTTTAACGGCGCTTTTGAAAACTAATGGGAAATTTTTACTTTTGACCCCCCAAAGCACCAACTAGATTCACTTTTCTATCAGAAAAGCTACTGTTGAAGAAAATCCAAGCACTTTTACTGTCCTAAAACGTGATGACAGACACAAAAATAAAAAAACACACATCATTGTAAAATCAATACATTCATCGTTCCACTCAGAATCTAAAATTGAAAACTGAAAATCGTCTACATATATATTTCGGTGACTGACAATGCGAATATATCATAAAATATACTTAGTTAGGTGATATAAACGTCTCCGCATAGAATCATTTTTTGTATGCAATGATTCATCATTGAATTCAAATTTAACACATACATTGTACGACTACGAGATACAGTCGACACCTACTTGTAGATCATAGCGGGTACCAACTTTTTTTTGTTCATAAATAATCCTGGTTTATGTGGCTTAATAATCTATAAACTTTTCCTGCACCAAGTGAGTCATTATATACTTCCATATTCTAGCTGTGGGTGGATCAGCTATTGTCGTCGGAAAACGTGTAGGTATTATTGTTTTATAGATTTAGCTCACATGTTTTAATCACATCAAATCACATTTCCATTTAAAATCAAAACCGAGGAGAAAACGCCATTTTATACCAGTCCTCGTTAATGGACCATTACCCGTGTTCCTGAATAATCCGCAACGAAAAACATATTACAAATACACAATTGAAAATAATTTCAATGCAAAGTATAAATAATTGTGTTATAATACGTAAAATTAAATTCGCGAACGGTTATCAAAGAATAAAGTATTTTTCTCCTCGATGAAAATTAATGGTGGCGCCAAGTGTACAAAATAATACACAATGCCTATAAATTATATAGTATTATGTAATATGCATCATGTATGGAAGAACATGTATTATATTAATTTTTAACACGGAAATAATATGATATGAACTATCAACCTGAAGGATATCTTATAGTTAAAATTACTATAAATCGTACATTTTAAAAGAAAAAATAAATAATTAAATGGTGTATTAAAATATTATTATTTCCTGCAAAACACATTATAATATTACTTAACCAGGGTCTCATGAAACTATAAAAGTCACATTTCAATAACAAATCATACATATTAATAAATAAATTGTAATGAAATAAATACATTTTATATTAAATATTTTATAAATATGTCTCAGTGATAAAAAATGCATCCCCTCTCAGATTTCATCATCGGATTGTGGTATGAATACTTCATAATGTTTTTTGCCAAACAGGTTTATTTTTCATGCATTTAACTCAATACAAAAAACAACCGCCAACTTGGAGTATTGTGATAAATTCGATAATATGCACCACAGTCTAGCGATATAAGTTCCATACGACTTGTTCATAAAATAATGGATAGTTATGGAATTTAAGTATTTCTGAAACAATTATAGTTCTATTATTGTCCACGACATACACGTTTTGTTGTAGAATCATAAACATGTTATAGTTATTATTCAAATAGTTATGATCGCCTAAATTTATTTATAAGTTAAGCAATTGTTTTAAAGTCGCAAAGAATTAAAGGATTCGGATATCCGTTGGAGACGTATGAAGTATGGACCGACGATATGGCTCATTTGGGCTTAGAACGAATACCGCATAATGGCAACAAAGTTATCGGAAGACCCGTTCTTTTAATGCACGGAATGTTTTCAGATTCAGTTGTATTCGCAGTACAGAACTCGTCACTGGGTGAGTAACTTTATTTTTGATTGTTTTTATGGTTAACGGAAATCGCATAATTTGTTGTCAATATTTCCTCTTAAAGTATATTTTGTTAATTATTATTAAAAAAAAAAAATCAAAAACAACTTTAATAACACTTTTTGAATCTTTAAAGAGTGAAATATTGATTTATAGTGATATTTAGACTTATTTGTAACTATATAACATATTTTCACTGTGACTTGATAAATTATTTTAGGTGATTGATAAATTTGTTTAACATTATTTTTACTAATTTTAACACATATAACTCGTTACCAAATATAGTGGGGGTGGCACTCTTGAGCAATTAACCGGACATGGCTAAAACCTACTGGTGCCCAAATAAAATTCTTTCAAACGGGCGACCAAACTAGGACTTCACTACTAGGTACTTCAGTCATAAAATTGTCGAACGGAAAAATAACTGTGGGAATAATCATCGCATTTATGATTTCTGGTAAGTAATAGACGCTCAGACAGTGCCTTCACACTAACACACTATTATATTATACATGACTGTCATGGTGTATAATATGTTCATTGTTCACACCAAACAAATATTTAATACAACTCGGAAGCCTCCAACTTAATTCGGCAAACAATTAACGCATCGATAGTACTTTTATGATAAATGACAATACATTTAGAACTAACGGACTTGACGGTACCTATATAATATCTTAAATCTACTCGACAATGTGTTTATACGACACATATTATACTTCAGTAATAATAATTTACCATTGTATTCTCCTATTATTATCAAAGTAGAGATTAGAACAATACGAATTGTTTGACTCCAGGTTTCGTACTATCGGATGCCGGTTTTGACGTTTGGTTATATAATTCCAGAGGTACCGGTCTTTCAAGAACACTCAGTATTTTTAAGGGACCTGGATCACTACCAAACATGAATAGAGTATCGTGGGATTTTAGGTAAAAGATTTTGTATATTATTTAATATTAAAATCACTATGGTGTTTTTGCAATGATTTTTTTATTAATACAATATGAAATCAATTACATTACGATGCGCTTAAATTATAAACATTGAAATTGAAGAGGTTTGCTTAAATTGTTCAGTCTTCAGTCTTAAGTAAAGTGTCATTTTTAAGAAGTTGTCTTTAGGCAATTTTTTCGTTCCTGCGATTACTGATCGTCTTTGTGTGCGTATTAAATGATCATTAGTGTGTGTATACTCCACTCCTCTACCATCACCTGTGAACCGCATCAATTTACAATACATTGTTATTTCTTATCTGGTTTGTGATCGCACAAGTCATTTGATGTCTAGATTAAAATATTCAAAACGTCGCACTGACATAAATTAAGGTACTTCTAGTGGTTTGATTTAAAAAATGTAAAGATGATTGTGTTGGTAAAAAAGTTTACTTTGCATCGGTAGGAGCGCTTTTTCAAATTTAGCAAATTCTAGACGAGAATAAATATTTTACAATTTATAAATATACAAATTTTTAGTGTATTGAATATATTCAAAAATATCTAAAATATAAAAAATATGCTCCGACCGAAAGTAGACTTGTTGACCAATTAAAACATCTTTACATTTTTTAAATCGAACCACTACTTTAATTTTTGTCAGTCGCTAAGGTCGTTTTGATGAAAAATTAATAGTGTTTGCAGGGGCCTTAATTTAAATATTAGAGTCTGAGATCGGTTTGATCAATAACCAATATTAACTTTCCAAATCAACAATAGATATAATTTAAAAAATGCATGTAGGTACACTTCAACACTGGGTTTGGAAAGAGACTATAATATAGGAAATAAAATAAATATAATGTATTTCTATTCTGCTCCTAGTTTTCAAACGTAAAGACATTCCGGTAAACTTTTCAAAAGTTCTTACTTCTCTGTAGTGATGACTTCAGTTTTCCTTTCTATTAAATCTTCCAAACTTCTCAAATTACTGTGAAACAGACTCGATTTATTAACAAAATTGTTGTGCACGAAATAGTTCGTCGTTAAAGCCAGAAAAGTTTTGAATGTTGAACTTTATTATTCGTGTAGCGTGACGAAAAACCGACAAAACGGAAAATAAAGATTAGACATTGGTTATACAAAATGAATATCCATTAATATTTTTAAATTTATTATACGTATTATGTATTGGTATTGTAATTGATTTTCCAATCCTGAAGCTTTACTTCTGGTTCATGCTATTATTGATATCACTAATCAATTTTAGACTACTGCTCAGCTATTTGGTCTATAGATTAGGTACATATAATGATATATCATATATTAGGTACTCGGTATTGTTATTAAAGGTTATCAGCAATTATTTTATACGATTCTTATCCTATAGAATTATTTGACTTCCACAAAGATAAATTATACATTTTTTGTACCATTATTATGTACCATTATACCTACCTGTAACATAATTTACAAATTCCAATTTAATCTAGAGTTTTTGTTTTTATATTTTTGAAAAAATATAATGGATATTTTTTTTTTTTTGAAGAAAATTTTGAAAAATAAACTTGAATATTTATACATCATTATTTATCCCTGCATAAACTATAAATCGTTGCTGTAATTTATGTATGATTTACCTATCCCTAGGTGTGACGTCCTTTTAATTTTAGAACAAACAGAAAATAGAAATATACATTCGATAAACAAGAAATGTGTATCTTTTTATTTCTACAACCTAATACTGTTATTGTAATTTTTTTCAAGTGTGTATACTATAGGTGTTACCATAAGTTATTATTTCAGATTGAATACTATGCCCATCTATACATATTTAATAACCTAAAGTCCTTATACTAATACTAAATAATGCACAAAAATAATATATTATAAATCCTACTATCCCAGTTATTTGAAAACATGTTTTTTTTTGTTTAATGTTCTAGTTTTCACGAATTGGGTGTCTACGATTTGACCGCAGTTATAGATTTCATTCTGAAAAAAACGGAATATTCTAAACTGGACATTGTTGGGTACTCCTTAGGAGCAACTGTAGCCTTTGTTTGCTTGTCCGATAAGCCAGAATACAACGATAAGGTCAACAAACTTGCACTCATAGCCCCAGCGACTAATTTTAAAACATCACCGGTCACTGCCATTGCTAAGCAGTTTTCAGAAATTGTATTGGTAATTTCATAATATTTTATCATACAACAAATTAAAACCTATGTAGAACATATTTTACACTCGAAAATCTGATAACATTATCACTGGACAACTACTATAAGAGTATGAATAATATATATTCCAAGAGATATATTCCAATATATATGGTCAGGCACTTTTTCACTTGTCAATTTACTCTCTAGATAAAGGATCATTAGGATGCAAGATGGAGACCAGACAAATTTTAACTTTTGTTCTAATCAAAATATTTAAAATTTTTTTTTTCTACAATTTCTTGACTTATTTGGTACACGTATAATATACATTTTTTTATTTTTATGTTTTAATACTGAAAATCAAAAATTTAAAATCTGATTTCCATTTTCTTTTGAAAATTGCAAAGTATCAAATTTGCACATCTCTTTTTTATAAAACTTTTGATTATAAAAACATTTTTTCTAAGTCAAGTGGCTTATTTTTTTATGATTTTTTGAAATGCCTTATTTTTATTAAGTAAGACTCATTAATGTGAAAAGTAAAAAATTAAAGAAAAAAGTTTAGATTTATAGGTTTCTATATTTAAATATTCCCTTAAAATATATTTAAAAAGTTAATACTTTTTGAATTTTAAATATTTTTTACGATACGATCAATTTTTCAACAATTATGTATACCTAACAGATTTTATTTATTTATTTTCTGTATTAAAAAATAAAAATTACGTGTAACTCGATCGTCTGTAAATGATATAAAAAAAATAATTAAAAAATATTGGTTAGAACAAAAATATTTTTCATTTATCAGGTCTTCCTGTTACATTCTGTGTACTCGAAACTTAAGTCCTATACAGGCTAAAGTTTTTTAATATCATTGAAATTAAATATGCATTTTTAAAATGAAGTACATATATGCTATATCAGCTATAATATATGATATATACCTTCTTATATTAATATGATCCAATTGTAAATTATAAAAACATTTAAAAATAAGTTAACTAAATTAAATTAAATGAAGTCTATTGTAAATGCTGGATTATTATAATTTTGTACGAGCTTAAATAACTTAATTTAATTTTTTTAGATAATCTTGAATGGATTAGATTTCTTCCCATTTACCGTGGATCCAGACACTACGTTAAGTAAATTAAGAAACATGTGTACAAATGAAAGCGTCTTAATGAGTTGTAAGAGGTTTATCGACGTACTGGATGGAGTTGACTTACCCATCGACAAAGTATGTACTTAACACTATACTATACAAGACAAATGTTTAAAGAGCTGCTAAAAATATCACCAAATAATAAATTACTGATCTAATTAAGAACAAACCTATAAACTATTTTTATGTTAAAAATGTTGAAATTCCATTATTCCAACAAAAAACGTTCACTTGAACTTAGTTGAAATATTTAGTTCAAACCAAAATAAAGCTATATCGCTGTTTCTGCTGTTAACACTAATTGTTTGTTCAAAAGTTCAAAAACATCTTTTAACTTCTTAGCTTAAATATTATCATGCACGGTGTAAGGTATTTTTACTTCAATCATCTTTGCTAAACTTTTTACTCTCTAGAGTCTAGACAACTATCACTTACCACAAGGTAATGTGAATTCATTTCATTTTAAAAATGGTAGAATTTATTAAATTAAATATTAAAAAAAAAAAGCTTGTAAGTGAATGTCGCTCTACTGTACAGTAGGTTACAGGTGGGTCATTGTATAATGGATTGTATTAAACTTGAATTCAATGATATAATATCATTGTATAAGTCTGAGCGGAGACAGTTTGCCAGTCTGGATATTTTATATTAGTATTATTTATTATAATATCATGTAAGTTGAATTAATATTATAATATTAATATTTTGTATTCGTTTCTCTGGTGATAAACAAAGCGTTAGAAATTAAAATCCAATTTTTAGCAGTTTTTTGTAATTTTTCGGTGGTTTTTTTCGTGGCATTAAATAACTGTTGATAAATTCTAACGTCTCTATAGTACCATCTTGATCCAATTTGCTAAAAGTTAAGGTACTATATGTTGAAATCTAAGCACTCCTTTTGGTAGAAATTTTGTATACAGGATATAAAAAGAAGAAAAAAAAACACCATTGTAAAACCACTAGCTTCCTTGCTCCTCTCAGAATCTAAAATAACTTGGAACTTAAATTTCTTAACTAAAATTATTCCAATAGTCAAATAAATAATCCGGGAAAATATCTGAAGTTATTTTCAATATTGATATTTTTTCGTCTTAGTAGTAAGAGATTATTTTAAAAATAATTGTGTCAAATATGCTTTATGTTTAGAACTCCGTTTTGGACTTTGCTGCTGCATTTCCTCAACCAGTGTCATCTAAACTGTTGAAACATTACCTTCAAGTAGTAATGAAAGGCAAGTATACAATAAGAAAACGGTTGTAAAACGTTTAATTTCCAATTTAAAACAAAAACTAGTCACATCATATAATGTTTACTATTTAATAATGTAACCATTTTACAATTACCATAATGCACATTCCCTCGATCCACACACTTAACACACATATCTACATCTTTACAGTACTCATTCAAAATTTGTTAAAACCATATACTTATATGGGTTCCTACGTCGTAAATAAATCGCAATTCAAATTTTTTTTTTTTTCAGACAAATTTAGTCATTACGATTATGGGACTTCTGGAAATTTGCTGCGTTACAATAAAATAATGCCACCAGAATATGATTTATCCAAAGTTACAGTACCCATATTTGTTATAAATTCAAAAGATGATTATCTATCTACACCAAAGGTAATTTACTAACAATAATTTTACAAAACATTTATTACAATAACCAAAAATATTAAACGTGTTTAAAAATGTTTAAAATGTTTAAGTTAAAATAACCTTATACTAAGAGAAAGACACAATGTGTTCAAATACAACTACGTATAAGTTAACACTGTAGTTAACTTGACTTTTCCATTTTTTAGTCCCAGCGTTTAAAACACCATAAACAACTCGATTTCTTCGAATACTAGTTTTGCGTAAATATTCAGATTTTTCCTTAATTCTATATTTTGTTTTTCTCGATTATTTTAAATGGCACAATAGTACCTACTGTGAATGTTTAAAAACCCAAAGTATCAACGCATTCTTCATTTCTACCAGCAACTGCTCTCAAAGTTGATAATGAAGCATTTTTACTACTCCAGGTTAGGTTAGAGTCTAACCTTTTTTTTTATTATTGTTTTTGAATTAAGTCAGTCTAACCGTTAAACTTAGATAATAAAAAAAATAATAAAATAAAAAAATAAAAAAAACATAAACATTGTAAAACCAATTCATCCTACCACTCAGAATTTAAATCAAAATGTATGTTTATAATATACATTTATTATATTCATTAAGTAATTTACACACTTAGAAAAATAATTTTATTTTTTCAGGACGTAAAAAGGCTCACAAATTTGTTACCAAATATTAAGGAAGTGAGTTATATTGACCAAGTACAAGGTGGTCATCTCAGTTTGGTAATAAATCCAAATACAAGAGAAATCGTGAACTCGTTTATAGCAACTAAATTATTAGATTAAAGTTTATGATCTTACAGAATGTGTTTTGTTATGTCAATGTGATACATTTTAATTATTAATCAACAATAATATAAGAAACCTACAATATTGTAATGTACATTGCGAGTATAGCGTTGTACTTTGGATTATATTATGATTGAATCAATACAGCTCTAATGTCTATACCTCTTGTACAATAACAGAGAGGTTACCTATTATTTCCCACTGTTTTTAATATTAAATAAAGCTTTACAATGCATAGCCTTAACATGATACTAATTCCTTTTTATTATTTAATTTAATTTTAATAAAGTATATTGAAGTCATATTAAAATAAATATAAAATACGAAGAAAATTATATTGGTGTACCTGAATTGCCTATATAAAGCGCCGTGGATAAATTTTAATTCACCAATGTTATAATTTACTGAATAAATATTATAATGTAATCAAATTATATTTTTTAACTGTATGCCACTCCAAGGAAGTGACCATATAAAATAAACGGAAATTTATACAATATAAAATATATTCTTTTTATAATTGAGAATATAATTATTAAATTATAAACTAGATTTTCAGCCCACTAATGTATAAAATAAAATATATTCTTCCTCAATAGCTCAATCAGTCAATACATGGTGGACCATGGTTTTTTCCACTATCTCATAAAATTAAAAATGCAATGCTAGAAAAACCACTATATATTTTGTTTATTAATAATTAATTTAACCGTTTTATAAAACATATTTATGATAGATAAAGAGATTTGCTTTGAAATGAAGTATTACCTAAGTGAAATATTTTCAATATCCAAACACTATAGCCATTGATTTTATAATTGTGTTAGTTGTATAATAACATACAAACACACATTATAAATTCTATACGGAACGATGAATGAATTGATATTACAATGATATGGTTTTTTTTTATTGTTTAATTTTAAGTTTAATTGTGGTTTCTGGTAACAAATTGGATTTTTTTTTTTAGTAAATTATGTCAAAAGTACTTTTAAAAATATTCAAGAAAAATACCAGGAACTTGCTCTGCTGTATAGTAGGTGTCGAGGTGTACCTAGTAATTCATTAGGTCATTGTAATGGACACGTTAAATTTTAATTCGATTCATACGAAAAGCGGAGACGGTACGTCAGCATACATTATTAAAGCTGTTGAAAGAGAACTATTTTTAAGGGGTTGGATTTATTCATTATTCTATATCCTTCATGAGATGTACTGATGTGTAGTGACTGATCATTAGGGTGCAAGAGTTCTCCAAACTCTTTATGTAATTCAATATAAGCTACGGCTAAGATTCTTGGAAATCCGTAAAGTACATAATACTCGCAGTCACACACTTCACTATATTTTGCGATCAAAAATGTTTCAACATTCAAAAAATGTTTAAACTGCGTCCAACAAAACACATTTAATGTTCTTACCATCAAGTTTCATTATAGGTCGATTCACTCTTATTTTTAAGCTAGCAACAGAAAACGTGAATTTCCGATCGTAAATTTGGTATGCTACGCTTTTGTAAGACGGAGAAAACACATGTGGGTGTGGCGTCCTCTTAAATATAATTTTAGACATGTACCTATATATTATATTTGATCATAACTACTTTACTTCGTAAATATGGTATTCTCAAGGCTAATTTTTTTACTGTTTTCTCAGGAACCTACACGTGTACATCATAATAACAACGCAGTGGCGTCCGCAGGGGGGGGCTAACGGGCTGAAGCCCCCCCCATTGCCCGTATTACTATTACTTTTTCAAATCAAGTTTAAACTGTCAACTATAGTAAATTTCATATATGTCTTACCAGAATGAATTCATTTTTGAAAAAACATTGTATTTGCATACCAATTTTCATAAATTATCTGTAATATTTCGGTAAAATTATGGACTACTTGTATGAAAGACCTTGTATTAAATTGTCTAGCCTTAGCTATACATATTTTATATTTTATAAGTTTTGTACTACAAATTAACCGTGGTTTTGACGAAATTTGGACTTTAAATTCTTATAAAAAATAACCATGATGCCTATGTATCATTAATATTTTAGCTATAATAAAAAAATTTACGTATTACATTTTTAAGCTTTTTGACCTGACAAATAATTTTTTATTAACGTTTATAGAAAAAAAATTTTAATTAATCAAATACAATTCAAGTTAGGGCGGTATAATACCAAGCTTGTTACTAAACAATTTGAATAAATTTTCATTTTTTTTTCTCCAATTATTTTTAAAAGCACTGAGAATTTTCAATTTCGACCTCCTAAAAGTACTAACTAGATCCAATTTGCTTTCAAAAACATACACTGGGCATCGTAGCTTATGATCAGAGCATTTTTTATACAAGAAAAGTTGAAAAGTTACAAACATTTTAAAATACCCCAAATAAACGTCTGCAATTATAAGACTGGACAAAATAAAAATAAAATTGTAACCAATTTTCATAACGTAAATTCTAGTGTTCATAGATAATTGATATCTAACGTAAAATATTATAATATATGCTTTCATTTAATGAAATGTCATATGTACATATTATTATCTATGTAGTAGAAAGGATATAGTTACGCGCGTAATAATAAGATTAAATGTAATAACTTTCTAATAAATCTTGTAATTCTTAACTACAAAATAAATTGGTCATTTTTGGGATTTTTATGAATTTTGTAAAATATTTCACATTATACATGCATAGGAACCTATTTAACTATTTTAGCCCAAGACCACATCATAAGTTTGGCGGAAAGCTTTTTCAAGTTTATTTAGAAGTCAACAGGATCAATGCACTAACAACTCAACATAGGACCACCGACCACCGCTCCAACGACGCGTAGACGACCTCACTAATTCGTTGTTTAAATAACACAACTAATAAGTCATAACTTCTAGCAATTAGATATATTTTTGAGAAGTCCTTGAGACCCATATTATGTGATTTATAAAATTGTTTCAGAAACCAAGAAGCTGAGTACAATATTGCGTCGGTTGTCGTTTGGGCATCACTATTGTTAATTTTGACCTTTTCTATGTAAGACTGCAGTTGCGCATCGTTCGATTTTTGGGTTATACATCATTGGCACATCGACCGTTTAAAAGGTCGTACATCATTTGAGCATCAATATTATTTAACAAGAGAACTGAAAAATATGTGTATATCAAAATTGTTTTCTTAATAAATTGCTAGTGGTGTCTATCATTTACAACGGGCTCCTGGTCAAAAACTAGACCATAAATTAAATAAAACTTTTTACCAATAAAATAAGTGTCGAGATTTTGATGAGTTTTGTCAAAATTTGAACTTTAAATGCTTATAATTTAACAAAAATACTTATTGCTATGTATCTCTATTATGTTTAAACTTAAAAATCTTATATTATTGATTATCTATACATCATATTTATATAATAATTCTGACTACAATTCAATTGAATTAATGCAATTCATTTTTAATTGTTTGTAGATATCTATTTATTACATAATATGATATAGATAAAAATCATTGCATTTCCAATCAAAAATTATTGTTTATACCCTTATATTTTTCAGAATGTTTAAGCGCATATGATGTACGATATGGCACAGGTAAACAGACGATGCGCAAATTATATATAAGGCCACAATATTGTATGTTGCATATTTCTGCATATTTCAAAGTTTAAATGGTGTTTGGATTTATTGTGCCTATATCAGTACCGTGGGCTTCAAAATATTTGAGTACCACGACACAAATAGCAGTTCTGATTATCTGATATTATTCGATTTTTTTTGTTTGATTTTTAAAAGGTTAACTAATTTTTTTTATACTAAATGTTTTTTGGATATTTTGTTATTTTAAGAGCACTAATTTAAAGGTTTTAAGAGTATATTACGGCGCTTATAACAACATTATTTTAGAGCTGTAAGTTATGAACCCTGCTTATAAGTTATTAATTATTACTATAATATCGTCATTCAATATTCCTACGTTTGTACTAAAATACTATTATAACTTATTAATACTCAACTCATATAAATAAGTATTTTTAAAATCTTAAACGTTTAACATGTATTACAAAAAAATACACATCACTGTAAAACCAAACTCCACTTGGATCTGAAATTGGATATTTAAATATAGTTTTGTTTTTGAAACATCCACAATTTGAATTCTTGCTCTATGCACATTCGACTAGCGATAATTGATACAACTTTGTTACATTCAATTAAATTTATTTACAAAAATAATGTAAGAAAAAAAATGAAGGAACTTTTCTTTTTTTCAACATTGATACCAGCAGGTATTTAACCACGTAACCTGGAAAATAAAAAAATGTAATTTTAAATTAAAAAATATTTAACATAGGTACTTATTGAATTTTATATATTTCTATAGGGTTTTTCACTGCTATAACAATGGAATAAAATCATACCATTATAAATATGATCCATAAAAATGTACTCTATGCGAGTATATTTAGCAACTTTTGATTTGTTTGTTAGAAAATCAAACTTGCGATCGTAGGGCTTTAAATTTTAATGTTTGATTCTTTTCTTAAAAGATAATCTGTAATCACATGGTAAATCACAAACAGTGAAATAATCAAATGGTAAAAATTAATTTACAAAAATATTGGTACATGGAGATTGGTTGAAGGTGGACTTTTAAAAAGGGACATGGGACATTAAATTACAAAAGTATATATTTTATAATATAGTTGATCCGTTTTATAGGTAACGTTTTTTTTATATTTGAAGGGATTAAACAAACACAAAAATATCAGCTATTCGATCAAAAGATTATATTTTTGTTTCTTGTGCAGCAATGACAAAACTATACGATAAAACTGTACGATAAATAATTAAGGACATTCGCCCGAATAATTAAACATATATTTTCGGTCTTCGGTCTTCAGTGTCCTTGACTTGCGCAATTGTTTGACGTGTTTGATGTTGTTGTGTCTTATTGATGGATGATATTATGTATGTACACGGACTTTGGACGATGAGGGATTAAAGAGCTCATTCGATGATAAGTCATATTTTAACGTCAACGTATTTGAATATTTAAAACTGAATATGGCATAATTGGCGTACATGATAATAATATAATTGGGAATGTCATTAAGCCGCTAATACGAAATTAATCATACCCGGGAAGTGACGACTGCGGTCTTGGTACTCAAGAGATGACAATGTCAAATTAAGGATATACTACCTATCCGGTTATAATATACCTACCGGGGCTATGGTTATCGTACGTGCGTGTGATTTTGCGTCTGCGTAGTCTGCGTCAGCTCTACCTAGGTATATGCTTTGTGTACGTGCAAAGTGAATGGTACGGTAATATAATACAGCAAATTAGAAAAAACCAGTATAAAGCAGAGTTGCAGTTGTATCGAATCTCTCAGTGTTGGGGTGTGACGTTTTCGAGGCGGTTAATAAGAGTATATGAGTACCTAATCTGTGGTACGCAATTAAAATATAATATTTTCACTGCGAAGTAGTCACCTATTCGGTGTTAGACTTAATTAATAGCAGTAAAACTATTGAAATCGAACTTTTATATATAATTTTTAACCATGCAATCGTTCAAACTGGAAACATGTCTGCTAACCGTCATCACTCTAGCGACTATAGTTGTTACCACGTGTGATTACGCCACCTGCTTGGAGTCCGTAAGTATATATTCTTTTTTCTTATATAAAACATTGATTTTTAAAATTACATTTAAAACGTGTGCTCATAATAATTTTGCAATGTGACTACTTTATACTATACAGTACTTAAATATTAGATTGTATTAAATTAACAATTATATATTTTTAATAACACCGAACACGCTCTCCATATAAATCGGTATAATCATAATTTTCCCATATGACCAAAGACCGCATATTATTATTATTTAATTATAATTCGTTTTACCATTTTAATATAAGAAAACCTTAATGTGCAATTAATTTATATGTATATTGTATGCGAATGCAATAGTAGGTACTAATTTATAATGCATTATTCTTAAAAAAAAAAACATAATTATGTTATTTACAATACTTATGATATTATCATGATTATTTTGTCTACGCTCTAGTGTAACTTTGTAACTACCCAATAATTGTCCAACTTGACGCATGACAGAACTCTACATACATCGAATCTTTAGCTAAAAAATACTCTGTAAAAGAAAACCTTCTATTGTTAAAATGTTATAAGTTATAACTTTTTATTCTAGTTTTTATTTTAAAATTTTGATATAACATATAAAGCTTGGTCAAAAAAATTAAAAATTGAATGCAAGTCCCACATTGCTTTTTTTTATTACGATTCAAAATCATTAAAAAATAAAAATACATAAACAATCTGTTTTTTTATAAGCATTTGAAGTTCAAATTTTGTCAAAATTAGTCAAAATCGCCAAATTAGTTTATAGTTTAAAATGTATAACGTTTTAAATTTAGATTGTTATTGCTTTAAACTGTAGTACAAACAGGGTTCTGGTCCCATGTAGTGGGAAACATTTTGGCTAAAACTTGTTTGCGCACAATCTATAATTTTTACCTGAAAATTCGGAACTCGTTTGGGCACACGGTTATATTAAATATACAACTGGTTTGAGCATACGAAAATAATTATATTTTATCTGTGTTGGACACTGATAATCACCGATGAAGAGTATGGAAATCTTATATTAAAATTAAAATTAACAATTATTAACATGTATTTTTAACTTGAACAAGTATTAAGTATTATTTATTAACAATTATTAATAAGCAAGTATTAACATGCATTTTTAACCACACCTATCAAAGACAGTCCTAAGCCCTTTAAGGGGGATATAAAGTGTATGTAAGTACTTTAATAATTTACTTATTAATAAACACATATTAATATGCAAGGTATTAAACTATTAAAGTCTAAAAATTAACTGCTGGCTAACCACGTGTAGGGTTACGCCTCAACTGTTCTCAAACGAGTGGTAGTTTTTTGGACAAACAAGTTGTCTTTTTGGTATTTGTGCGCATACCAGTACCACCCAACTTTTTTGTAATCCAAAATAGGTACATAATATAACATCATTTACCAATAACGTTAATAGTTATATTATAAAATATAAAAAAAAAAACAATAATTTATATAAATAACACTGTAACAGATTCCTACAGATACACTACAACAAATTATTATAATATGATAATTAATAATTATAATTTAACATGATGATAGGCTTCTTTTAAAACACGTTTATCTTTTCCGTCGTGACGTCTAAAAGATGGTTGAATTATATATTTTTATCATGCTTATTTTAGTGTATCGGTATGATCATTATACTGATTCCATTTATTTCCATAATGTCAACTCACCATTTACGTGCAATAGTTTCTAGCCCAACTCAATGTAACCATCGGGTCATATTACTTAATTGAAATATTTGTGTTATATACAATTTATACTGAATCGGCTCTGAATACAGATTTGATTATGTTCTTTTATTCAAAGTGCATAGTACAGTATAGGACATAGGTACGCTTGAATGTATATGACCTACCAAAGGTACCTATGTAAATGAATGAATGATGAATGATATTCATCACAAGATAAAACTAAACAAGATATAATTTTAAATATTTCGCTACCTGAATTAATAATTTGTGTTTTCAACTATTTGATTAACATGTGTATTCTGCAGTGACTGAAGTTCATTACGTTAACTTCAATTATAATAAAATACTAATATTTTCGTGTGAGTTTTCTTTGAAGTAGAGCTATAGTTACAATTTTGTTATAATAATTGGATAATATTTGGTAATTTTGTATTACTTA
This sequence comes from Macrosiphum rosae, assembly GCA_016617965.1. Lineage (NCBI taxonomy): Eukaryota > Metazoa > Arthropoda > Insecta > Hemiptera > Aphididae > Macrosiphum > Macrosiphum rosae. Next base: position 16,355 of record WHPZ01567718.1, read on the forward strand.
CGCAATAAAAGTATAAATAGAGTTAAAGTATAAATTATATTTTCTCTTTAATGTATCAATCCCGCTCACGTTAAATTTGGAAAGATCCGAAAACCGTTTTGAAATAGTTTAATAATAAAAATAAACATTACATTACAGTCGCGCAGAATCAAGGAATATGGATATCCTCTGATGACGTATCAAGTCTGGACCGCTGACAAATATCAGTTGGGAATAGAACGAATTCCGTACAGTAAACTCCGTAGCAACGCATCTACCGGCAAACCAGTCTTGTTATTGCACGGCTTGTACTTATCGTCGGCTATATTCACAATAAACAACTCGTCACTCAGTAAGTCCAAAACGCTACAAACGACAGAAATAAACGTGTAGTTTCCGTTCGGCAAAATATTATGTCTAACGGTAAACGACAATATATAGGTAAATTATTTATATTGTATTGGTACTTACAATTAGGTAGGTATACAGCAAGTATTATAGATTAATTCGCAAACAAACTGCAAGTCATGAGGTATGCGTGTAAGTAAAACCCATCCAGTTCGTATATATATTAGCACTTGACAACTGTGCAGATTTTTTTTCCCGTACAAAATATATTGTTTTCGGAACACTGTTTTTTTTTTATAAATATCAATGGATGCCGAGTGCCAAGATGAACTATAGACGGATTATGAGAGTAGGTAGCATAATGAACTTTCCAACTGGCGTGGTCATTAAGTGACATCAACACCAACGGATACTGGAATTCGAATTCTGGTGTCAATATAAATGTCGGTTGGTCACTCAATTGTAATATCATTCAACGGTAGGCAATTAATTTTCCCATGAGAATGATGAACTGCAGTTTGGTAAAATATTGGATTTCATTCGTGAGATATATTATCCCGAAAATTATTTATTTTTATGTTTTGTTTTATTTAAATGAATTTAAAATTATTTACCTGACCCAATGTATAACGTAAATAATAATAATAACCATTATTATTGTGTATTATGATAAATTACCAGGAAGCAAAACCATTATATTTTTATTCATTATATTACAATAATATTAGTGTCTGATTAAAATCATCGTATTTAAAATGTAATACCTAGCTATAACTATAATTGTAGTAAAATATTTAAACGAGAAGATTATGCAAAGAACATTTCCTTAATATTTCTGTTTGTTTAAATTGTATAAGATTATTAAGTTAACTACCTATGACTAAATATTCTATGAATATTAAGTTAATAACATATAACAATATTAGAATCAATAAATCAGTATAATCAAATATTTCTTGTATATTTTAGATACCTAGGTTGTTTTTCTAATTTTAAAAACAAACTTTGTTTGAACATTTTTGAAAATACAATTTATAATGTAATGTAATATTATTTTATGTATAGTTGAGAAATGTTCTAAAATTAGTATAAACTAACGAATAATTATGGGAAACGGGACATTATGAACTCTTAATAACTCAAAATCAGTTTTTGAAAAATCCACTTATTTCTTTATTATAATCAAAAGATTAATGGTTGAAAGACTTGAAAATAGCATCATCTATTTTATAATAGCATTTTCTAGACATAATAAATATTTCAAAACATTTTGACTAATCAGTTATTATTAGTTTGAAGAATTTAGATACTAATCGAATTATAATGATTTTCCCCTAAAAGATTTTAGTTATTTGGGTGTTATCCAAATATTAATAGTAGAGACTGGATACTTTCTATTTTTATATGGATTATTATTTTAATTTTTAAAATACAATCAGATTTTAAAAATATTATAACTAATTTTCAGCTATTTATTAAAATTAATATACACAGCGCACACCCTCGGTACTTACATACCTCGATACTCACTTAAAAGCTAGTATGTTTATTTTAGCAAAAATCAATTCAACCCACTGTATTACTAATAGTAATACGAATATATATTGTAAAAATATTCTTAGAAATAGAGGCCGTCTAACCCACCGTCTCCGCTCAGAATATCTTTTCAAGTTTTTGTATAATTAAAATGATATTTTATTTGAAGTCAAATTTAACAAATCCATTACATAATAACCTACTTATTTTTATGTCATTACACGTCCTTACATAAATACTTACCATACTAAAATACGGTTTAAAAGTCGAGTCTAGTAACATAATAGTTGGCAAATTTTAAATCCGTATATGGTATAATATGTTTTCTGTTTATGCATTGTGTATTATATTAACTACATTCTACAATAGGTATAGGTACCTAAAATATACATAAATCTATTTTTTATTTAAATAAACAGCAATCCATGAGGTTATGCTTTATTGTTATCCACACGATTTTAATCTAGTCCATATTGTATTTTTATCTAAAAATCGAAAAATTGTCTTTGTACAACACATGTTTACATAACTATAGCTACATTGTGTAAATAAATTACCAAAAAATTATATATAGCTCTAACTCATTGATTGCCAAACACGAGCCAAAAAACTCATCAGATAAGTAGATAATATTATAAAAATAGGTAAACCTAACCTAATCCTTAATTCATACGAAAATAATATTACTGCATTATCAGTACACTTTGAGTATTCAATTCGTCGTTTCATTAGCATACCTAGTAGACTATAGCAACATGAATTTGTTTGACTTCAGGTTTCACTCTATCGGATGCCGGTTTTGATGTCTGGTTGTTCAACGCCAGAGGTATTGGTCTTTCGAGAAAACTCAGTATTTATAAGAAGCCTGGATCGTCGCCAAAAATGAATAGCATTTCATGGGACTTCAGGTATCATTAAACTATTATTAAGTATACCTATATTATAATTAATATATTAAAAATTTCTGTTGTTGACAATTGAATAACACATTAAATGTTAACACATTTTACTTGAGCATAAATTACACTCTATAATTTAGTAAAATATATATTACACTTTTCATCTTTTCTAAATACAAACGAGTATTTACATGTGAAAAGACGTAGTTGTCGTTATGATTTTAGAGCATAGTGATTAATGAATAATTAGTTTTACAATGTGTGTATGTTTTTTTTATATCAGATGTCACCATTAGATGCAATACAAATACTTCAAACTTTAAATTTAAGGGTGGTTTCTGGCAAAAAATTGGATTTACTTGGTACTTTATTCCTTATGTAATTTTGGCGCAGGGGTGAATTTGCCCACTAGCCTACAGTCCTATAGGAACTAGTAATACGGGGGCACAGGGCCCTTCATTAATAAGCACCAAATTACCATAATTAAGGGATAGCAAATCTTAAATCTTTGTTATCCTCAACTGTAATTTCTGAATTCGATAATATAATACTATAATCCGATACTCCCTGATAGTATATATTGGTGAAATGTAATTATAGGCATTATTAATTACGTTTTATGGTACACCGAAAAAAATTTGTGGTTGATGTTACTAGAATTATAATAATTCGAACTATATTTTATAGTTATATATAGGACAGCTATAATATTAGTTAATAATACTATATTATTATAGTTATTTTATTATAGCTATGGTAACTATAATATAGTAGTGACTACTAAAACATTGCAGTAACTTTTTAGTATTGAATACTAAACGTTTTAGTTAATTAACCTAAATTTTATAGTAGCTTCTATTATACAATTTAGTTAGCTATAATTTATCTTTAAAGCACTTAGTACTGTATACAAACCGTCATAGTAAATCAACCTAAATTTTATAGTAGCTTCTATTATACAATTTAGTTAGCAATACTTTATCTTTAAAGCCCTTAGTACTGTATACAAACCGTTATAGTAAATCAACCTAAATTTTATAGTAGCTTCTATTATACAATTTAGCTAGCAATTCTTTATCTTTAAAGACCTTAGTACTGAATACTAAACGTTTAGTTAATCATTCTACATTTTAAAGTACCTAGCTTCTACTATACAATTTAGTTAGGAATACTTAGGGACGTTCTTACAATGTCCGGTTAAGTTATCTGACACTTTACCGGCCGAATTCTGCCGGTAATAAAATCTGTTATCAGTCGGTTAGTGTTAACAGACACTTTATCGGACATTGTAAGAACGGCCCTAAATCTTTAAAGACCTTAGTACTAAATACTAAACGTTTTTGTTAATCAATCAACATTTTATAGATTATATTAAATAAATTTAAAAATTTAAAATATATACCTACCTACCATTATACTTAAATGAATAAAATAAATAAAGCCAGAGATAAATGTAAGAATATTTTTATTTTTATTTAAATAAAATTAGGTAATATAAAAACAATATATTTAAATTTAAATTAATACAACTGAAAACAATATAATATCAACTAACCTAAGTATTATAATATTTTTATACTTAAGTAGGTATGGTATAATTTATAATAGTACATATTTTATTGGTATAAATGTTAGTCCTGATATGTTAACAGCATGAGTAGGATATATACTACCCAATTGCTCCAGAGAAATACATACTAAATTATTTATCTTAATAACATTAAAGGCTTGAAAGTGCTCATCAAAATATATAGTTTGATACATTTTACAAATGGTAAATGAACGCTTTTCGTCTGTCATAAAAATTGCTATAATTAAGCCAAAAGATGGCATCATAGTGTCAACCTGATTTGCATCATACATGACACACATGTTTTTACAATTATAACTTGTACCTTTGATATTCACCCAGGATACAAATGTAATATCATCAATATGAAAGTTAAACTTTTTATTTAAAAAATGGATTCTAGTATTATAAGTATCTAACATGAAAAAATCTAAGGTTACGACACGACCTGATTGTATTGGAATTGTGTATATATTTTCAACAGAGGATAAAAATCTGTAGGACAATTGTAGTCGTTGTTTTAAAGACAAAGTGTACTTAATATTTTTCCGAGATGTGATAGCATTAGTTGCATTTTTGAGCTCTTTATGTTTGGCTTCATATCGCATTGATGAAAATATAGATAACGGACCTGACTTTTGAATGATGAGTGGATAATGTACCATATGATGATGTTTTGGTTTCAATCCTATACCAAATAATTGGTTTATTCTATAGAATAGACATTATTAAATAATAAATATTACAACTGTAATCACGATTCATGGTTATACATTTATAATGGTGGCACGGCGAGGATAATGACCACGACGCAATATTCTTATAAAATACTATATTGACTTAACTATGTAGGTACATATTCGAAAATGTTTGAATTTAAAAGAATGTCACCACTCACCACTGTTAAAGAGTAAAAATATTTAATTATAATAATAATGACAAATTGGTGGATAAGAATTTTATGCAAACTATATCAACATTCATTTACAAAATATGGATTAGGATATTTATAAATTATAGCAAACCATTCAGACCAATTTTAATAAACATTAAAAAGTAAAAACCTATGCTATTTTAAATTTAAATTAATTTGTATAAAAGTTGTTTCATCTGAAAAATCACTAAAAATCGATTTCCTATCGATAGAGACCTTGATGAAACATTATCATAGTTTAATAATTAAGACAATTATTACTACTTCAACAGTTTAACATGTTATTTTTTGTGAACTCATTTCAGCCAAACAATAACAGAATAGTCTAAATCAATAAAAAACTAAAATTGTTTGCACAAAACCTAATTAATATTTATGTACCTATGGAAATCATATTATGATAAGCAAAAAATAAAAAAGATTGGATATTCTAATCCCCGAGATGTAATTACTATAATTCAATGTAGAGTAGCGTGTAAGAATTTGCAATACACAATTATTTCATTGTGCGTAAAAATAAGGGCGATAACCCGTTGTATATTAAAATCAATACAGTCTTTATTACATTATTTTTGTGGTCTTCTTTAGTTTTCATGAAATGGGTGTATACGATATGACCACTACTATAGATTTCATCCTCAAAACTACCGGATATTCAAAATTGGACGTGGTGGGCTACTCCCTCGGGACAACAATATCGCTGGCATGTCTAACCGATAGACCCGAATACAATTCTAAAATCAACAAACTTGTACTCATGGCACCTACGTCCAGGCTTAAATCATCAGGCATGCCTCTCAACCTCGCAAGACAATTTTCTCCTATCTTAAAAGTAAGTATTTTGTATTTTTCTGGTTCGTTTGTTCCACTATTTGGTTTCTGTGGGTTCAAGGATATTCTTGCACAGAAGTCGTGTGTAAACATAAATTTCGTGTACCTATATGCTAAATAAACGAAATTAACTCAAATAATTACATTTATGCGTTTTAGATTTTCCTAGATGGGGTTAATTTCTTTCCGCTTACTAATGATCCTGACACCACGTATCAATTAATTAGACGTTTGTGTACGATTAAAACCGCCTTTAAATATTGCAGACAGTTTATTGATTTCGCTCAAGGAATAAATTTACCGATGAGCAATGTAAGTAACACCAAAACGAGTAATATATATTTATTATGTTTAGAATTCCGTAAGTCCATGATATTAAAATTGTCTCTACGACAGTGACTAAGTAATGATCAACAACAAACAAAACGTTTAATGAAATAATTTTTATAGATATATAACTATAAGATTTTAGTATTACATATTTGACATTTACGTATATGAAACTATGTTTTATAATAAATATTAAATAAGAAGAAGACAGATTATAGATAGCTGATATTATTTTTTGCAGGTTTATTCTTTTCGTTTTTATTTACATATTATTAGGTACCTATAGCAATGCAAATACAAAATTAATTTAATAATACGTCCAACATTCCGATTCTCAATATAAATTACCATAATATCATAAACTGTAATGTGTTTAATCCAAAAAGTGTTTATAATGTAACCTATATTATTATAAATTATAATCCACTTTGCACTAGAAAACACAAAATATTATATTGATACATTCGTTAATTGGTATTTGTTCGGCACCTACCTACTAATTATTAATTATTCGTTGTGGTTTTGTTAAATTAAAATAAAAATTTAACACAATACGACAAACCATAACTATAATCTACAAGACAGCTATTTGAAAAATTTAGATAATTCTTACTACTTTTCGTCACTATTTTTAGATCTAATAATTTTTGTACATGGTAACTCGTTTTATTTTTAGATTTAACTTATATTATTTACCCATAAGCATTTGAGGCGAATATTAGCTAAGTAGTGAGTACACATCACAATTTTGAGAGTTATTTTCTATTCTACGCTTTGGTTATACTATTTAAACTCGAAATGGACACTTATAAGTTGTAAGTAGTATACGAAATTAGTTAAATTCATAATTATTTCTTATACATAAAATTGTTAGTGGCTTTGTGTCTCTGTGGTTGCATTTAGTTACGAAACGTGTTCTAAGTACAAGTACCGGTCAGTGTCACTAGTTCCGGGATGGGTGACCACCCGGGTTCTTCGTGACAAATCCTTCCCACACATACATACTGCACGTGCTCCAATCCAACCATCCCCCCCTACAAACAGCTAATGGACATAGTTTCCGGGCATAACATCAATTAAAATAAAAACTTTAAGAAAATACACTGCATTATAATATAAAATTTGTCATAGTTGGATTATGAGTTTCCATTTAAAAATAGTTAAGATCATAAAAATTTTTCTATCTAATTATTATGAAAACTGTATTGTTATTATGGTACCTACTTAAAACTAAGCATGTAATTATTTTTTTTTCTTCAAAAAGCAATCATGACAATGCAGGGTTTCTAACGATAAAAAAAACCTTGTACTCAGTACATAATATATATTAGTGTGTAGAAATTGAAGTAGACATATTTTAAAATTTCCTTCATTCTAAAAATACTATAATAATTAACAATATTTTTTATATAACACAGGACACAGTTTTAGACATCGTTTCCGAATTTCCACAGCCGATGTCTTCCAAGACCTTAAAACACATGTTGCAATTACTGACATCTGGTAAGTAAAAACTATGACAAAATCACATGATTTTATTTCACCCACTCTTAAACATGTATATGAATACATCATTCATCTTTCATTATGACGAACGACATAATAACATGACGTATCGTGACGTTATAACGTACACGGACTTATAAGTATTAAGTATATCTTATATCAGTATTAGGATATGAGTTATGGCTAGTATAAAATATTGTACACTTCGAAAAAAATGTATTAACGACTTTAAGACGTCTCAGCGCCATAATATACTTATATTATATTCTTTGTACCTAAAGTTATTTGTAAAGAAAATAAGTTATTGCAGTACATAAACATCATCGTGTTTGGTTGAAGTCCATATTACAATTAAATATTAACAATTAACATATTATATACTATTTCGCAAACTATATCGATATAAAATCACGTGATATATAGAACAAATTGTTATAAAGTTTTACAATAGAACACTTAGGTACACAAAATATACACTCTATTTCTAGTTTTAATTAAATTTATTTATTTACCATTCAGGAAGATTTGGCCATTATGACTATGGACCTTCTGGAAACTTGTTACGCTACCGGACAAGAACTGCACCGGATTACGATCTATCCAGGGTTACTGCTCCTACATATGTTATATATTCCAAAGAGGATACCCTAGTCCGTCCAGTGGTAATTATTCTTTAATAATCATTTTACAGTTTAACATCAAAAACAGTTATATAACCACCTAAATGTTACGAGTTAATTGTATATGATAACGGTTTCGGATATTAATTTTAGTAGAGAATTTTAGTTATGGTTTTTCTCCAGATATGTTGTATTTAAATATTTTTAAACTAGGATTGGTTTTGATTACCTGCAGAAATGTACAGCTTTTAAAAATGATTTTACTTTTTAAGTAATTTGATATTGATATCGATTATCGGTATAGGTATTTAGTTGTTTCAAACCGGAGTTTGAAATACATTTTGTAACAAATTTTAAAATCCTGTTCCAGAAAATTAAGGATTAAGGAAAACAGTAGACAGTGGCGGATACAAGGGGTGGTCGAAAGAGCGTCAGCCCCTCCCCCCTTGGGGTGTCTTTTTAACATTATTTTTTATTATTATATTTGGCTAAACAAAAAGACAATTTAATTTTTGAAAATCCCCCCCCTTGGGTGCCTTCTGGGTCCGCTACTGACAGTAGGACATTGAGAAATAACTTATTTTAAAAATATTGAATTGAAAATAACCGAGAGAAATAAAAATATTCTTTAAATAATTGTACATAATTGCTTAAAATCCATGTTATAATCACAACTTACTATTTATACTCAACGAGAAATGCACATATGGAAATATGTGAATTATAATTAAAATCATAAAATATGTAAATTATTATATTTAATCATTCATTGTCTTAACATATTTATCATATTGCAGGATGTGAATTGGCTCATAACTCAGTTACCAAACATTATGGATGTACACTACATCGAAAAAATACCATTTGGTCATTTCAGTTTTTCATTAAGTCCAAATATGAAGGAAGTTGTGAATATGTACATAACAAATAAATTATTAGACAACAATATAATATGATGACGAAAATCAAATATATTATAATGATGTATAAAGTAAACTTATTGTAAACAAAGTACCTAATAGCTATATATACCTATATTTTAAATATTTTTTTTTTTAGATTTGTATAAAACTGCAAATGTATTATTTGTATTTATTGTATTATGTTGTGAATGAATGTCTATTTTAATAATAAATATTTAATATCATTATAACTTTAATTTGCATAAAATTAAAGATATTATAACTTTTAATAAGTCATACCTAACACCTTTATTATTGAATGTAAATTATATTGTTATTACATCGTTAAAAAATAACATTATGGTAAACTTAATTATTTGACATTGATGATTCCTACTTGTTTTATGAGCAATGACTATGAATAATTATTACCTAAGGTTATACATAGTTGTCATTACCTAATTATATTATAATAAAATTCGTTTTTATTTATAATTTTTTCAATTTAAATCAAAATGTATAAACATATTATTAAAAACACATATCACTTAGAATTTTAAATATTAAAATTAAATATTATATAATAATGTCTGGGGTCATGGCACCTCAAAATTAAGTTAGAACTTTAAAATCTTCTTAGATCTTTTGCTTATAATTTTAGAATCCTAACATCCTAATAATTAATTTTAGTTGTAAAGTGACTTTGTCGTTTTAGAGTGAAATTGAATATAATTTTTTCTCCCAGAATGGTTGTGTATCTAAATTCAAAAACTAGCAAATAATTTTCTAAATATCTATAAAAACTACAAATACGTATGTTTATAGTGAATAAATAAATAAATATTTTTAATATTAAAGTACCTATATCAACACTTATCATATTATTTTATTTATTACTTCTTAATATAAATAAATTTTTTTCTTAAAAATAAGTTCGTCAAAATGGGTTGTAAGCTATATTACAATATTATACTACACCTACATTTTGATTATTTACTTAAAAATTTTCAATAACTAATTTTTTTTTTAACTAAAAATTACCAATTCCCCAACATGTATTCCTAATATTCTAATCACATAATCTATACACGTCCTAATATTCTAATCACACCCTACATTAAGACCAAGTGTAACTATAAACAGTTTCACCTACGCCTTGACACTCACCCAAATCCATTTATTCAAAACTTAGCTACAATTAGCCATCCCAGGAAACCATCCTCGTTACCTTAAGTGCGAATAGCGCAGAGACCTGTTAGATAACCTTCCTTAATAAACAAAAAAAAAAAAAAAAATACGTAAGTGTCATCAATGGGTGGTTTCTTCAATCAATTTATTCATGTTTTCTTTTTTATATAGCTCATACTCTTATTGTGACTACTGGTGAAAATTGGGTATACATAATAACAAGTAAAAAAACAAAAACTAATATTATATAGTATCTAAAAAAATATTAATAATGTCATTTTAAAAATTGTACGATCATGTTGGCTTCTCTAATATTAATTGTATTGTTAGTAATCAATAATCCAAAATATGTAACGCGACTATATATACATATATATACACGACTGTATATCCTTTATTCATTAAAGGGTATGGAAGAAACTAAGAAAGTAATTATAAATTCAAATTTATAGAGTTTCCATATTGTTATGAAAATATGTTATTTTCTTTTATTATATTATGTATTATAATATACAGGGTAATTCACCAAGCATGCTTATTCTCATTTTTCCTTTACATTATTAGTTATTATGAATTTATTTAAATTCTGATTTTTGAAATATTTAAACATACCTACTTTAAATCAATGTTTTAAAATCCTCGGAATTTTTTGTACTGCTTATTAAGTGTTCTGTGGTGATACAAAATCATATTTTTCAAAATTAGAACTTGTTTAAGTACTGTAAATTATTTAGTAGATATAAAATTTCTCTTAAAATGATGACATATCGAAATTTCAAACAAGTAGTTTTTTGAGTTATTTAATTTTTTTGTACGATATGGGGGCAATGGTAATTGTTTAGTATAATTTATATTGATCCATTAATATTTATTATTTATAAAAATAGTCAAATTATAATTAATACTAGATTCGATATTACATCTATTAATTTATACAATTGTTAAACCATTTTTAATTACTATTATCCTTAATATAAACATTTTAACAACTGATAAACTACTATTTCAAATTTTAAATTAGATACATCTACATTTTCAGAAAAATTATCCACTAAATAATTTACAGCAAACAGTGGGGTTCTAACTAGAAAAATAGAAGTTTGTAACACCACAAGACACTTTTTGAGTAGTACATAAAATCTCAAAAATTTGAAAATATGATATTTAAGATAATATTATTAGGTAATATATTTAAAAATTTAAAAGATCAGAATTTGAATAAATTCATTATTAAATGAAAATATTGGGGTGAGTATGCTTGGTGAATCACCGTGTTTATTATTATTATTATATCATAGGTAGGTATCATGTATATGTATAAACTGTATCCCCTATCGTTGAATCGTTTATCATCTAACACAAAAAATCTGATAGGTATACACCATGAGCCGTGACAATAAAGATAGGTAATTAATAAATGCACCTACTTTTAATATAATACTTAAAACAACATTCTCGGCGACCATTAATAACCGATAGACAGCATTTCAATCTTCACACTGGCACACTCAATTAACGCTTTTGCCCTTGAACATTGATGATTCCTATAAAAAAAATTAACGATTTCCGATTTATGCCTAAATATTTTCAATATAATGTCTGGATTGACTGAGTCTTAGAGCATATGCACGTATTGTATATAAATACTGTATTCGGATATACATTTTCTACTCATGTACATACATTAAGTATCAAACATGTTTTTCTCGTATAAGCACACAACGTCAACATTTGTTTAGATTCATTTTTTTTTCTTCTTCTCATTTAATACTTATTTAAATAATAGTAATAATAATAACCATGCTTCATTCATTTAATATATTATGTAAACTTCTGTTAATATTTACTACGCTAATAGGTCACACGAAATGCAATCCGCCTTTGAATACCGTAAGTATTACCTACCTACATACGTAATATACCGAATTTAGCACATAAATGTAGGTACCTAACATAACAATCGAAAGTGTATTCGTTTTCGTTGGTATTCCATTTTTTTGTTTTTCGTGTACAAAACGCTTGTTTAGTGTTATTTGATTTTAACCGACGAATATAATATTATTAGGAAGAATCGGTTACCCAATTGGGCTATCCGCTGGAAAAATACAAGCTTCAAACTCTGGATAAGTTTACACTAGGCTTGGAACGGATACCTTATGGCAAACACGGCGACCGGACCATTGGCAAGCCTATCTTGTTGATGCACGGTTTGTTCCTGAGTTCTTTCGTATTCTCGAATACGAATAAATCGTTGAGTAAGTCATAATGATGTATATTATATAAAATATAGGGTGAGTGATCTGATGTTTTTTCACGGTTTTACGATAGGTACATAATACTAGTATAGTATTGTACTATTATAATAATTAATAAAAACATTATATTTAATTTAATAAATTATGAATCGAAAATTCGACAGTCCTACCCCCAAAAATATATAAGTAAATAGTACTGAATATAAAAATTACTCATTTTAATGGAAAACCGATAAGGCCGATAAAATATAAAAGTGTTCGACGTTTATTAATAGGAAAAATATTAAATAATATTCTAAAAGTCGTCGTTTGTAAAAATCATAATATATCTTTGGCTTGTGTCTATTACGCCAAATATCACTTTTTTAAATTTTTCTGAATAATAGAGAATTTTATTGATTTGAACTTAATTAAAACACGCTAAACTTCAAAAATGCATGACAATTTTTTTTTTAATTTATATAATTGTTCTTGTGCAGATGGTTTTACTATTAAATAAACAACTTCATAGTACCTATATTATATTATGCATTATTTTTGTGGACACGTTAGATTATTTCCCATCAAAATTGGTCTCATAAGAATAACTGAAAATTAAAAAGTTTCTGACATTGGAAACGGCCCTATAAAACTATTATACATTAATGTTTAAAAAAGTCCTAAATTTATCAGTATCTCGACCTGCACGAACACCAGTACATATATTATATAATAGTTTATTTAAGTTCAAAATTGTACACAGTTGTCAGTCAACGTTATTAAAATTTATAACTATATTATAATATGAAGACTTCCGTTTAAATTAGAATATTATTAATCATTGTGTATGTTGTCAATTATTAGTAACCTGCAGCACCAATTACCATTTTTTAAATAGTAATCAGTGGGTGACCTGTTTATTATAGGTAGGTATGCATATCACATGCGTGATCATTCTTTTAAATAACACTTTATACATATACTTAGGTATTCCAAATATTGTAATTATTATTAATTATTTCAATGCCAACACGTACAAAACGTATGTTAATAACTTGATAATAATAATTACTATGCGTTAATAATTTGTCAACGAAATGTACTCAAAAACAGGCTATTCGCTATCTGAGGCTGGATACGACGTATGGTTGTTCAACGCCAGAGGAACAGGATTGTCCAGAACATACAGTATTTACTCAAAGGCAGGAACGGCACCGAGAATGAACAAGATGTCATGGGACTTTAGGTATATGACCTTAAGATTGCTTAGATACAAATTTGGTGAAATTTGTGATCAATAAAATTCAGAGGTTTTGCATGTAAATTATGATGGTTAAATTATATTACATATTTGTATCTAATATTCTTATCTCGATTAACTGTTAGAAGTTAGTAAGTTAGCAGTTATTTGATCCATTTTATAAACAAAACAAGTGTCACAAATCACAATATCTAGATAAAATTGAATTTTTTTAATTAATATTTTTTAACTGATTCCTCACGTACTTGGCAATACCTTGAAATTCAAAGCCATAACAATATGATTTAAAAGTCAAGTAACGCCAATATAATAATTGACAATTTTTAAATTCGAAAAAATTAATTAAACTGATCATTTATTTTAACCCCGACTAAATAGTTTTACTTCCAATATTTTTTTTTATCGGTACATTTAAAAAATGATTTTTGAGCACAACAATGTTTTCAATAACACATTTCGGATTTTTCTTTCATACATACTTGAACGATTTAATACTGGAATTAACATCCGATGGAAAATCGTCACCAGTGGTCAGTCATAGTCATCAATGATGACTATACTATAATTTCGATATTTAAAATTTTAAGTAAAACATTCACGCGCAATTACTCGAATATTTACTAACTTATCGTGACGTACCTCACCCAACTACTGCTTACTTTTGTACAACACGGGATATTTTCTATATATTATTATTTCTAGTTTCCACGAAATGGGCGTCTACGACTTCCCGGCCGTCGTCGACTTTGTCCTGAACAAAACAGGACGCGCCAAATTAGACATTGTCGGCTACTCGTTGGGCGCGACCATTGCACTTGTCGGACTATCAGAAAAGCCCTCGTACAACAACAAGATCGACAAACTAGTGTTGATGGCGCCGACGACCAGAATGATATCGTACGGATTTCCGGTCTCTGCGTTTTACCGCGGTTCCTTGTTGTTTAAAGTAACTATACAAAATTACAATACCATAATAATATTATTATCTAAACAACTTCAATGCGAATCATCAATCCGTATCCTCGCCGATTAATTTTTAAACTATATATATTCTACCCGGAAATACAGTATAGGTAGGTTCCATCCAATTATACCATAAAAATAGTCAAATTAAATGTATAAATTATAAGTGTTTAATATAATATGTATTGTACTGCGTACAAGCCCGTCGTCAACAGGAAAACAATAACGTCTAGGGTTTAGAGAGGGAGTTTGAACTTACAAAATCGCCATCGGTTGTGCCTTGGTGGGATGACTTACCTGTGTTAGGTCCGTAAGATGGTCAAAATAAATCATTGTCTTAAATCAGTTTAGCATTGGATTTTAAATACCTACATATTACTTCCATTCTTTCCTCTAATGTATGAAAGACTAGATAATTATTAGTCTACACTGTTAGATGTCATTACTCGGCCGTGTATAAATTAATAAAATACCACAACGTAGTGCATTTAGGAAATTTTCATGGGGAGGGTCTAGATGATAATTTTCAGAACACAGAACCGTGGGAAGCTTAGAAGTCCATGTAAAATTGTTTAGTTTTTAATCATCTAATATATAAAAATCTCGTATCACGGTATTAGTGTACGAAGTCCTCCGTAACGGCTCGACTTATTCGAATAAAACATTTTTTGTACATTTGGTATACGACATACGTACAAGAATAGGTCGTTAAGTATTTTTAGGGAGTTGCTCAAACGGGGATTTTGAGATTTGCTGTGGCAATGTAAATACTGTGCAAAATCACTATGTGATACTGCCAATGTAAATTTCTAACGAGAAAAATCACGATATTCATTGAACATTTTGACAATTGAAGCGACGACAAGTTTTTACAAAATCCTTCGTATCGTATGATAAAATTTGTTTATCTTAATCATGTAAAACACAAAATTTAACATGTACGAGACACTAGTCAATGAGAGGGGTCCGGACCCCATGGACAACCCCCCCCCCCCATAAAAACGCCACCGGTACATAATAACTCGTTGATTTTTAGTTAATCAGATATGTACCTACATCGTTTTAATTATGTATCTAAAACTATTGCCGAATGAGTGACAACTATATGTAGATACAGAAATCACATGATGGCAGTATAACAAATTTTAGCTCATAGTAATTAGTAACTTCTGACTCAGAGGAAATAAAAATTAACAATAATAATACTTATGATAACCTAACCTTAACATAAATATAAGTATATATATATTTTTTTTTAGTACACAATGAAGGATCAGAACTTTTTCCCAGCTGCTCAAGATCCGGATGCTGCACATCGTTATTTGAGATGGTTGTGTACATATAGAATTTTATATCCATTTTGTTTACTATACATAGACACTGCACAAGGCTCTAGGCTTAATTACAAAAGAGTAAGTAGTATAGAATTGAAATTGAAAAAAGGATGGTATCCAGTATGATATTCGTATTCACCGAATCGCGTACAATATGCTGTGTTGTTTAATTTTGATTGTTCAAAATTATTAATAAAAAATTAGTTATTCTAACTACGAATTGCTGAATATCAGAATATGAATACACTTAAACAAGAAACAGTACTTTTTTTTACCCTGTTCCTGTTGTTAACCTAAAAGCTCCTATTTATATATATATATATATATATATATATATATATGTATATATAAGAACTTTTTTCAATGTTTATCGTAATATAATATAATAATTTCGTCATAATAAACTTGTTATTTACACTTTAGGATATGGTGATCAGTACTATAACAGATTTCCCACAACCGGTATCGAAAAAAATGTTATTTCATTGGGTTCAACTAATGTCATCAAGTAAGTTCAAACTTTATGAGATTAATATTATAATAATAACAACAACAACAAAAATGTTTTTAATTTTAAATATTAAACTTCAAGTTTCAACAACATTAAGTTGTTAATTTTGTTATTATTTATCGATTTCGTTTTAATCAAATAATTATACTTGTTAATTATTATTTGTTGTAATATACCTGTAAGTACAATGCATTTATGATACTTTGTTAAATTTTATAATTTTAGAAAGATTTTGTAAATATGACTATGGAACAAATGGAAATATGCAATATTACAACATGAAATCACCGCCAGATTATAATTTGTCCAAAGTCACTACTCCAGTTTATATTTTACATTCAAAAAATGATCATTTATCTGCAGTAAAGGTATTTGCTTATTTTATTTGTTTAAAACATAATGCCATATTTGTATAACAAAACATTTTATTTAGAGGTAACGTGATTCTACTTGATTTCTTTAATTTGCGTATACTGTAGATGTTTTAAACAGTTTGATTAATTAATCAGAAAACTTTCAGCAATTTCATATTATTATATTTTTTTAATAATTATTAAATATTAATTTTTAATTTATCTTACCCCTTTACTACTAAAATGTTAATTAAACATGTCAAATAATTTAAGGTAAGTGTATAAACTACGTAAAAAAAAGGAATAAATAAACATATTTTAAATCTATTGATATTTAAATATTGAAAGTATTATTATATACAATTTTAATAAATTATGAGGGGACGATGTGGCCGAGCGGTCTAGGCGTCGGTTGCGGCGCAGCCGTCGCCGGTTCGATTCTCGGCCACTGGGCGGAATTTTTCTTCGGGCAAGTCACGGTGTCCGGAGAACAAGTGCTGCCATCCCCCACCCGGGGCATGGCAGAAACCTACGGGTGCCCCACTAGAAATTCTGCCACAACACACACACGTGTACCAAACCTATTCAATACAAGAACCCACCGTTCCACCCCCACCCAATGGCCTATGTTTCCGAGGATCATCTAAAAAAAAAAATAAATAAATTATGTTAGTGATTACAAAATATTGGATGTGGACCATTGAATAAACCACTGAATGAAATAATATATACAGTTGGGAGTATATTATTTTCATAATAGCCCTCGAGAATTTACTTATATTTGTGCTGCTGCGCAATGGTGGTAGAAATGTAATCATTATCACCATGATACCATTTTAAAATAATAATGCTCAGTGGGACATCCAGTATAATATATAGAGCATGGACTTTTATAAACTATAAAACTGTAATATGCAAATGCCAATTATAGACCAAAACGTCTTGAGTATATTTTTAATCAAATACAAATCAATTTCAAAAAAAATGTTATAAATGCTTTTTAATTTTTATGTATCATAATTTATATAAGTAAACTATGCGATGAAGATAGTTAATAAAGAAATTATTTTAGCTACCTATAATATAAATTAACTGGTAAAACTAAAAATTTACCCGTTATCAAAATAGGTAGGTACCTACCTATTATAGAACTTTAAACCATTAGAGGGCGATAGAAATTCAAAAAAATATATAAATCTGATATCTCGTCAAATATAATATTATATTGCATTATGATTTTGTTTATGAAATTGAGTAAAAAACAAACACGATTATTATTATATGAAATAATTAACACAAAACTCAATGATATAATAGACAGTTTCCTTATTGTTATTATTATCAACTATATTATTTGTAATTAACCATTTCATTGTTTGGGCTGACTAATCATTTTAAATTTGTGCAAATATTATTATAGGACGTTAATTGGTTGAGAAGTAAGCTGCCAAATGTGAAAGACGTCTACTTCATCAACAGCATAAAGTTCGGGCATCTGAGTTTCGTGATGCATGACAACATCGATCGGCTAGTAAATAATAAAATAAAGAATGCATTGTCAACAAATGCATTCAATTAGAATTGAGAATATAATTTGGTAAAATAGCATTAAAATTTTTTTCTATAGAATTTGTTATTTTTTATTGTTTATCTTGTTACATTTGAAAACGATATTTTGTACACTGCACGAATAATGCATAATAATATTATACAATATAATACTATTGATAATTTATTGTATTTATTGTGTAACTCAAAAAATGCCTTTTGATGATTTTATAATAAATAATAATAACTGTTTTTAATAATATATATTCTAATAAATATTTTATGTTGAACAGTTAATTTTAAAAATTACGATTTATTTGTAAGTACTTTTTCCGATTTACTATAGTAAAATAATTATATTAGTTCATGTAAATAAACTTATTTAGTACCTATAATAATTCGATGAGTAGAAACTAGAAAGTATAATCTAACACGGTATATAAAATTGTTTGTATACATTACACGCGTCATTGGTAATTGATTGTGTAAAACGTTATTCATGTTCGATTATACTGACCATAAATTACTATAATTGCGTACAGTAAAATTATTTTTTTTTAAAACATTTCTCGCCCAATGGCCTATGCTGTCGCGGGTTATGAAAAAAAAAAAAATTTTTTCAAAATTATTGTACCTATTGTGTATTTGCTTAATTTTTTGAGAACAGTCAATGTTTTATTTGATAACAATTAAAAGTTATGATTTATTTTTATGATCGCTTACATTTATTTTAACAATACCTAATAATATTGCCCGATATTGTTTTAATGATGTCGTATTATATTGTAGAGCAAAAAAGTAATGGATGCTAATTTAACTAACTTACCTTCGTAAACGCTACATATTAAAATATTATAATAGTGATATTTTACTTAGAATTCGTGTCGTTGAACTTTTACAATTCAACAAAGGGAAACTTAAAATTTTAACAAATCGTATGCATTATAATACAAAACTATAAACCATTTAATTGTTATTAATAAATATATTATTTAGGTATTCGTACAGTGTGATAACAGCCATACAAATATATTCATTAAATATAACATTGCATTAATTGATTCGAAAAAGGATTGACGAATATTGTGAACGGTGATCGATTTACAGAGAAATTATCGAAATATCGAATAGTTTTTAAAACCTAAAACATTTATAAGTACCTACATGTTTTATTCGTCGTTTTCTGTAATTATATCTTGGTCAGAGCTGGGCCGAGGTCCTGGCAAGGTGGCACCTGCCAGGTGCGCAACATATTGAATGAGTGGAGGAGCCCAAAATCAACAAATTTTTGAGAATAACGGGGCGCAAATTGGCAGGAGCGCTACTTTTGCTCGGCCCTGCTCTAATCTTGGTAACACAATCTGTAAGAATACAACTACTGGATCTCTCACACAAAATATAAAATAAATCAATATATAGGCACGAACGCCGATCATACCCATTTAAAGGGGAAAAAGTGGCTTCGTCGAGGAGTAATAAAATGGATGGGAAATGTCACTTATGTATTTACCACCAGATGTCTGTGCCTCCATCGGTGCCCCCTATTTGGGATGCCATTGGAGGATGTGTACAGCTATTAGCACATATATATTATAGTCCTATAATAGAAGTCACGAAGTAATCGCTTCGGTGCCGAATTTATAAATACTCTCTTTTTGATCCCGGAAATTGTTAATTTACGTATAATGACGACGTGGACTGTTTGGTCTATATAATGACCATGCAGGACGCAGGTACAAGTAATATCCTAATAAAATAAATAATAATTCAAAAATAATTATAAATAATTCAAAATATATTTCACCGACGTCTGACACTTATAACAGCTGCAGTTACTTGACTTTGGAGTCTTAAAATATAATATTCTTGCACTTTTTAATATTATAGTGTTTTCC
This sequence comes from Macrosiphum rosae, assembly GCA_016617965.1. Lineage (NCBI taxonomy): Eukaryota > Metazoa > Arthropoda > Insecta > Hemiptera > Aphididae > Macrosiphum > Macrosiphum rosae. The sequence goes on from WHPZ01567718.1 coordinate 37,097, forward strand.
GAATATTGGGATTGAAAGACGTATAATATTATATGGTCACTGGTCACCCATATAGTTTTTGTGAAAACCCTAGTACATAACGTTTCTTGTGTATATAATTAATTATTTTATTTTATAATGAACAAAATTTTGCAATGTAGATCCAAATTACAACCGTAGTACGATACATTTTAAGAAGTGATTTTAATTCATGTGTAATAGAGTAAACACCAAGGAGATCTAAAAATCTATAATCTCAATAAGACAAGTCAATATTTTAGAATCAATGATATGTTACCTACATTATATCAGCGCTTCAGGTTTGATTAAAATACGACAATTTTTAAATATTATTTTTTAATATGATATTTTTAGGAATTTGGGGGATAATATCAAAAATGTGGGGAGGTCGATTTCAAGAAGACTTGACGAAAAATTCAAACCTGTTTTTAGAATTCTTATCGTTTCATTAGATCAATTGGTTTAGACAAAAATAGAAAATCACGGTTTAGAATCCCCTTAAATAAGGATATTTTATTATCTTAAAATTCAAATAAAATTACTGGCCGAATTGGCCACACATTATACACTCATGAACTTGTAATGAGCAAAAAGGAACAATGTATATGCTGCACCTTATGCAACACTGTTATGCGACTTCTGTTAAACAACTATTAATACTGAATGCCTCCTCACAAAAGACGACAGACACAAACGGATGCTCCCCAACAATCTTTGTGAAATACTAGCACCAATAACATAGAGAGGACATCGTCACTTCTAGAACTCTTCAAAGAGACGAACCTTTTTCAAAAAATATAATATAAACACTTAGATATATCACATACAATTTATATTATCCTTATACTTATTGTATCATATTAATTATCTTATATACAACTTATTCTTTTGTAAAATTTAAAGAAATTGTAATACGTATTTTGAAACGCCAATAACCCCGGAAGTTGAGGAGTATTTTTTTAAATTAAAAAAAAAAATTTACTGGCCATTTACATTATACTGTCTAGCCTCAATGCAACTGAGCGATATGTAAGAAATAAAAAAAAATAAAAAAAAGGCAGGTAAGTGGATGTCGCTCAGCTGTACAGTAGGTTACAAGTTGGTCATTGTTTAATGGATTGTATTAAACCTGAATTCAATGATATAATATCRTTGTATAAGAAAAACGATTCTGAACGGAGACGGTTTGTCAGTCTGTATATTTTATATTGTCATTAATTATTATAACATGTAAGTTGTTTTAATAATTTTATTTTATTTT